>STHB01010136.1:0-27978 GCA_018908115.1 Anopheles rivulorum | reverse complement strand
GTGAGCTTTTCGGTGTCATCTATAGAGGGAGGCATAGAGACAAATGGAAATTGTCTTGCATGTATAAATAAACTTTGCCAGTCTATTGTTTAGCTACACATTGACGTATGATGCTATCAAGCCATGATGCATGAACGTGATTATCATCAGCAATAACCATTTTCGTTAAAATCTTTTTTATGTATGATTAAATTAGCTACACAAAAATTAATTTATACTGTAGGAACTAGTGATGGGCACAGTGATTTAGAATGATTGAATGAACTAAATCTTAGCAGAGAGTGAATTAATTCAAATCTCTGTGAAGAGTTTTTATAACTCTTCTGTGATTTAAATCATTCATGAGTTATTTAACTCATGAGTGAGTTGGTTTGTGATTTAATTCTTCGCTGCAATCTTTAACTCACTCAGAGTGATTTAAATCATTCATGAGTGATTTGACTCATGAGTGAGTTGGTTTGTGATTTAATTCTTCGCGGCGATCTTTAACTCACTCAGAGTGATTTAAATCATTCATGAGTTATTTAACTCATGAGTGTGTTGTATTGACATATGCTAGAAAATGTTTCGATACATCGGATGAAGAGTAGTACATTTCTTCCTGTGGGGAATAACAAGTCCCATGAGTAAAATCGTCACCGTTTTTTGATTTTGAATGATTTAAATCGCTGTGAGTGAAGTGCGGGACATGAGTGATTTATAGAGTTAACTCTTTATTCCAACACACTCACTCCGATTTAATTCCATCAAGTGAATTATAATGCCCATCTCTACTAGGTAAACTGCAGGTAAAGAAAATCAGTTTAGGATTATTAAAAGCATGTATTTGATTAATGAGACGCCATAGAGTTAATTAACTAAATATTAAACTAAAAGAACTAGATCAGATAACAATCGTATAGGTTCACGCAGAATGAATCAACGAATGACCGCATAAGATAAACTAAAAAAGGATACGAAAAGGATATTCAAATTAGTTGAATTCTAACCACAGACATCACTTAAAACACTAAATTTCCCTTTCTTTTACAATCAGTAAATATTTTTACAGAACTCATTAGAATCATTTCCTTTCGGCATCTCTAGCCAAATGAGTAATCACAAGACAGTGGTATATAAGTAAAAAGTTTGAAAACAATATGACTAAATAAAATAAAATATGTATAAAATAAAGAAGTACGTAAAATAATATAAAATAAATAAATCATGTTAAACGATTGCATACAAAACGATGGGTAGCACACAGTTTTTAAGCTTAAGGTATAACCTCCAAGCTCAATCCACATTGTAACGATATTATCCAAATTCCTTCATCTGAATCATCTTTGCATATAGTACCCAAAAACAGAAGGCAAAAAGCGGCACCCATCAGTCAGCACGTGCCAGATCGGTGATGAAGCTTATCCCTTGTTCTTTTCTCTCAACATCCAAAAATGTATGAAACAAAAAGTCACTTACGTCAATTTTTCCTGCACACTTGTACAAAATTCTATCAATTGTTAACTAAGCAACAAAGTGAAATTATACTGTGTTAAAAAAAGAAGGCACCTGCCTTTCGAAGTTTTCCATCCAGCGCATCCTTTCTAAAAGAGGAGTTTGTTTAAGAACGCTCTTGAACATACTCGAGATTATGAAAAGCACGATCCACTTGCTGTACACATAAAGAGCCTTCCGAAACTTTGCACACGTTCAAACGTGGATGAGTATTGCAGAGAAGCTCTCTTTTTGGGGATTTTTTTTAACAAATTAAATTGCTTTTTATCAGCTTAGCACAAACTATTTTGCTTAAACATAATCAACAAAAATCTCTGACTTCAAAGCTGATTTATAACCGCTACCCGTTGCTGTTGCTCTATTTAATCACATGCACTGCACTACGCTCAACCAAATGTCAACAATATAAATGAGCTCAACACAATCGTACCGATCCTATAATCAACATGTCACATTAAGTCAAAAGACAAATAATCATAATCACCGCTTACGCTTATTGCCACCGCCATTGCCCGTTAGCACGTTAGTCCGATCAGTTTTATACTAGCAAATATATTAACTGTTACGTCCAATCCATCCCAAATCCATCCGCTTCGGTTTGCATCCTGGCAACCCACCAACTTGCAGGTGTTTGCATTTTAATAATAAGCTCGAACAAATTGATGACGAATGAAAATTGACGCAGCCAGCTAGCTCGAGCATGGCTGGACGGATAGGACGGATCCATTCGATGGCAGATAAACGTGATTCCTGTGATTGACAAATGGCAAAGCACGGATGAGGTGAGTCAGCTTTTGATTGGAATCGATTTTGGTGACAGTCTTGGTTTGTTGTGACAAGAGCGAACAACCGCGGACACGACACGGAATTTGTTTTATCATTTCTGTAAACAACCACACCAGTATTTGCTTGTCCGAGCGCATGTGTGCTTTTGTGATTGTTGTGATAAGCAATGCCTAATGTTTTTTTTTCCCCACTGGAGTTCTCATCCTTCCTGCTGTATCCAAGTACGATTCCTGTCGCCATTCCGTTCAAAGGGTATTAACTCTCGCTACGTTTAGCTCGCTCTTTAGCTGATTGGAAAGCTGCCCAGCTGGTGTTGGGAGTGTTGCCAAACGAGTCAAACAGTGCAAAGGTCAAAGGAAAGGAAATTAAAACGATAGCAGCAACCACACGATGCCCTTGAACAAAACGGAACATACGAGGAGAACGTCTCAGCAAGGCAACGAATCGATTAACCCTAACCTTTGCAGCAATTCTGTTGTTGTCTGTTGGCGAAGAATTTGTCCAAAAAATTAACGCAACGACTGCACAAACACTTCAATGTTGCCAACGCGAGGTTCGAGCACGCTCAGCAAATGCTTCCCCAGTAATGCTTTGGTTCACTCTGGTAGGGTCCCAATATGGCCAACTGTTTGTTTTGGGGCTTTTGGTTGGCAGGGTTGGCAAGGAAACAAGCAGATCTAATTTAATTTGAATCACTACGTGAGAGAAATTAATCACTCAGCAGGTTTCGGCCAGTTTTTGTGCGCCGACTGCGGCGAGTGTCACAAAATATTCTCGACATGTCGCAAAATTGGCTCCAGAAAGATTGCTTTCTTGGCGCGGGTCGTCACGGGCCGGGGCAGGAGACGAACATAAATTATTTCCACATTTCCACAAAACCATCATTGCACCGGATACGGGGCGAGAGCTATAAATAATTGTTCTCACGCCCTACTGCCACCCTGCAAAAGCCAAGATTTCATCGGCACGGGCACGAGACGAAGTTAAATACAATGATGTATTCCGCATGTTCCGGAGGCTCCGTCGTCCGGTGGGATTTTTTCGGGGGTCCTCGCGTAAGCGCTAATCGAAATTTTTGACACGACCCCGTACAACTCCGCATCGTGCTGTCGCATCGTGACGCAGACAGTGCGCGAAAGTACTGCCCAGCCTCATCCCTTTTTTTGCCATTGGACGAACAATGCCGAGCGGCTCAGATTATAAATTTATTGCACTCGCACTGCTACTATTTCGCTGCTTCGTTTCCGGGAGATTTTTATCGTTCCCCACGGTCGGTACGAATTGGCCTTGTAGCGTGATGCTTTTCTCTTCCTGCCGGGGGTCGGGGAGTGGCCACTTAAGGTCACTTTAATCGCTTTTCGACGACAAAAGTTTTGTCACCTGCTGGGGAATTGCTTTTCGCCACCAGGCGCCCCAAGGAAGAAATTCCAGGGTCGGGACCAAAAGACAAAAAAAAACGGACAGAAAAGTGAAAAGTGAAATTCAGTAACCTTTTTGGTGAACAGCAAAAAAAATGATATCGAGTATCAAAATCAATCCCGGTGCGTCCAGTGGTTTGAGCATTCTGACCTAATCCTAAAGTCCGAAAACTTTGGCGCGTGCGATAATAAAATATCTATTAGGCGATATTGGCGAGCGCGCGCGCGAGTGCCGCTTAAGCTTCCGCGTCATCGGCAATTGAGTTATTGCCGACCCGCTGTGCGGCGGGAAGGTGTGTTCCGAATTTTTCGCACATTTTGATACGCTTCTGATTTTTCCCTACCTTTTTTTTTTTTTTTTTTGATAAGAAAGGACAGAAAGGATACCCAACATTGGGAGCGCCATGGTATGCTTCGGGGCACGGTAAAGCTTATGTCTGAGCGGTTTTTTATTAGTTTCATGGTAGGCTTTCGGGGTGGTAGCATAATGTAGAAATGATTTGCTTTCGGTTAGCGGGCGTCAGCGAAGGTCACGCATTGCGAACCCGATTGGGTGCATACGACATTGAGCAGAAAATACAACAAGCTTTACATGACGGATCATAAACCGCAACATAACGTGGTACCATTGGTACGTCATCGTCGGTGCGGTGGAACATTTACTCTCCTTCTTCGAATCCAATTTGCCAAAGCTTGTTAAATGTTGCCACCGGTGAGGGAGGAAAAAAGCTGTATTTCATGCAATGTTATGATTTGAGCTGTACAGCAAAACAAAACAAAAAAACACACACACTAAAAACATGTTTCGGGGTATTGTGACCATTGAATTGAATAATTATGGTGAGGAATGTGTTTTATTTGTTCGCATTCACCACAAATTAATCATATACTCACGTTTTACAATTCACACTGATTGGTGATTGTCCGACCAGCCAATTGTTGGACGGATTTGCGATGATTTTTATATGAAATTAAGCTGCTTTTTGTTTCAAATGTGCTTTTTTTCTGTGACATTCATTTTAAATATAAAAAATTATAATCATAACTGGGTCCTACCGGCATTTTTTTCTCTCGTGCATCGCTAGGATATTATGCCATGGTGATATATTAGAATAAGCCTCTGGGTGTTTTTTTCAGCTTTTTAATGTTTTGTTAAAGCTTTTCAAACTTTTGCAGTGGGAAACTACATAAAACTACGCAAAAAATATTAAAATATTGACAGTTCAAGGTGTGTGACTGATCAATTTGCAATGTAGGTCTTTATTAGTTTGCGATGGTTGGATAAATACATCGTCAACTTTAGAAACAACATTAAAAAATTGAATAATAATCTGTCCTTATTTTTAAAAGTTGTTTTTGTATTGTGAGAACGTTTTGTGGAAAAAATGAGTAAAATTACAGCTTTTCCCTTTACAGGTATGGTTGTGAAGTGTTTCTGCAAGATTTAATACATTTATTTTTCTACATAAAAATATACAATGAGTATTATTTAACTTATCTACTATTTTCTAAATAAATAACATTCGCTAGGAGGATTTACCTGGAATTTTAATTCAAATAAAGCAGCTTATTTATAAGCGAGTTTAAATTGTTATAGTTTTGAATTGAACTCTACAATTATCTGTAATTGTTATGAAAGCCCAGCATAAAATTGTTATTTTACAATTCCGACAATTTACCATTTTGATCTAGCTTATGCAATAAAAAACCTCCACAATACCTTCTCATAATCATATCGCAGCACATTGTCTTTGGTACACCTTTTTCCTTCGGTAATAATTTATTCATTCCCAAACTTAATCAGCCGGTTATGCACAATTTATATAATCTGACTGCTTTTCCACTCTCAGCAGCAAAAAAAGAAAAGAAACTGTAAACCAATCAATTTCGGAGTCACCCCCTTGTAATGGTGTTCCATAATCAGCACAACAACACACCGAACGTCTGAAGTGGAAGCAACAAAACACACAAGACTCTCTCGCTCTCTCTCGTTGAACTCGATCGACTGAAGAAGAATAGAAATGATAACACTGTCGAGTAGAGAGTGAAAAAAAACCCTTATCGAACCGGTTTACAAAAGGGTGTAGCAGTACCTTACCAAAACGCTAACAGGCGAGATCATACACGAAACTGCACTTAACCAGTTAGTGGCAACGCGATCCCGGTGTTCGCGTATCACCTTTCCCCTGGGCGGAAGAACTTACCGAACATCTTGCACAAAGATGCCAAAAATAAACGATCTACACATGCCAAACCTCTGCCGCTGTCGGCATATGCAGATGAGCACCGCACCGGCTGCCGGCTGCTTCAGGCCAGCCAGAATAACAGGGATCCCCATTAACAATCGCATCAAGAATACGTAAATTTGTCCCATTTCTACGATGTACCAATTTCGAGCAACGGTGAACCTTTACAATTCACCCTTCCCTTTATCCCAGTCACCCCTCCTCCCCCGTGAAAATGGCAATGATAGGTGTGTGTGTGTGGCACAGTGATGGAGAAATTTTAAACACCACATTATCCAGGATCGTTTTCCATTTTTTTTTTTGTTGCCTGCCAAAGGCAATTTTGTCCCTTGCGTTCGGTATCTTCGTGAGCTTTTCCTTGCAGCTTAGCATTGGAAGAAAGTGACGTGAGCTCCGGGTTTTCTCTTTTTGGAGAAGGAAAAACGTTACAAATTTTACGTTGGCTGACTTTCTGCCGTTTCCAAGCAACAGCGGGAAGCGAAGTATCAGCCGAACGGTGAACAAAGGGAAAAATCTAGCTGACTGGTGTGTACACCGTGGGAACCGCTAGGGTTTCCGAGAACGACATCCGGCATTCGCCAATGATGGCGACAGCGAATGTTCGGTACGATTGGTGAGCGGGTAGGGCTTAACACCCGCAAGGACATCTCGCCCTGTCTTACTTCATCCAACCGCGAGCGGCATAAAAGATCCCCACACTCGTCCTCTCTCGTCACTCATTGTCGCCCTCCCCTTCCCAGTTGATCCCACAATCTGCATTCGGGGTCTGCCCACTGAGCGTTAACTCAATATGCTTAATGTAGGAATAAAAGCAATAACGCTTCAAGCACATTAATATTACAGCACTGAAAGCACCTTCTTCCCTTCACAGGTTGCTTCTACAAGCTTCCCAAACTGATCCAATTTCCCCATCGCATAGCTGATCGGAAAGCATCCCCTAAAAAGGGGGGAGGGGGTGGGAAGGGGGTGCCTTGGTGCTCCTGGGACGTTATTACCCCCATTAGCACCATCATCGACATCATCGTCACCGTACAGTGTTGGATGTTGCCTATCCCCTGCCTGCCTTGGATTGGCTCGAGACAACTGGATGAGAATTAGGGTAACTCCTTCACATCTGCCCAAACGACCTTCCGTTCCATTCGCTGGGGGACCTCTTCGTCATCTTTGGAGCGGCATGGTAAATGGAAATCTAAAGGATACTACGAGGTTAGAGTAGGGTAGCAGTGCAGCAAAAGCTAACGATGAGATTTCTATCATCATTCCCTCCTTTTTTTTTGGAAACATCCGCTTTGCCGCGGTTCAGCATTCAAAGCCTGGCAGCTGTTCGAAAGTTTTCCATTCTGCTTGCCTCTTTAAAGAAATAATTGAGCCCATTATTATGCGCATTAGGTACGGCAGGTAGATAAAATGCGTTGAAAGTAAGTGTAAAGTTATTTTTAGATTATTCGCTAACAAAAGTTATTAAAAACCCCATTTACTGTCCACACGAAAGATTACTGGATCAAATTTAGACCTTTTTTTGTTATTAATCCATTTTATATAAGCTCACTGAAAAATTCTTTATTTCACGTTCAAAAAAGTCTAAAACATAGAAGCTGTTTCCACAATTTTGTAATAAATCTAAAATTCCGATTTAGACTTTCTTTTTCACAAATCCAAAACCTCCAACAGAAGCTTAAGCTGAACTGGAGTAATTAAGATTCGTGGAAAATTATCCGCACATGAAAACAAACAAACATAAAAAAAACATCCACTCCCCTCCCCTGTAATTACTCTTCACACAAATACCATCAATTATGAATAACTTATTCATTGGGAATGAACAAGCCAGTTCATTCCTCACCCGAAGCTTTAACGCTCTGTACTATTAACAACACAAAGCGTCGTACATATGGCATTTCCTTTTGAATGGCTTCTGATGATGTTCATGATGGTGAGAGAGAGAGAGAGAGAGAGAGAGAGAGAGAGAGAGAGAGAGAAAGATAAATGAAGCACACACACACGTGTCCAGCAAGTGAAGTAATCCATTGTACCAATGTAGTCGGGGGTTTGGCTTTCACACTCACAGTTGGGATCCGTGTGCTGAAAAATCAACACCAGCATTCATTGTGACATTTCAAATCAACCTGCCCGACAGCAGCAACAGCAGCAGGATAAACTATCAGCTGCAGCTGTCGTCCACTCGCTCAGATTGCATTAAAACAAGCAGCTGATGCTTTACGTCCGATGTGTGCCGTGAGTAATGTACACTGATCCTCCGGGTATTTTACGCCTGGATCGCTCGTTTCCCATCTCGCCACCAGGTTAGCACGGTCGCAGCACATTGCCGTGAATAAAACAGGGTGAAAGTAAGGCTAATCCTTACATGATGTGTACACATACATGTTGCAATGTTCTTAACCTTTTTTTTTTTGTCTTCCAATGTCAGCATGTTTCTGTTAGCTTAGCTGAGAATGGATTGCACCGTGCGGATTACTTTGTATGGAGCAGTGTAAAACATGTTAAATGGAATGTTTCTAAAGATACAATTAATTTTTAATTAGTTTTACAACTCGAATTTGTTCGCAAGAATCACGGCTGCAAAATATTCACAAGATTGTTGTGCAAACCTTAAAACGTTAGCATGCCGCTTATTAGTCCTACAGGCATTATCAAAAGCTTCGTTTGATTTAGCCAACAGCAGAAAGTCTGGTAAATCCACATCACGGGGAAAGATTAATCCAACGAAAGTAAAACATAAGTTCAAAGAAGAGATGTTCCCCTAAACTTGTTCTGACAGATGATGATTTAAGCTGCTAACCATAATCCATGTCTGCAGCTAAGCTTGCATGAATAATCTCATACAATTTCTTTCTAAATTTATAAAAACAGAATACGTTTATCATTTATCGGCACCGAAAAAAAAGTGCAACTAATCCAGCGGTTGTAGATAAATTATAATAAATTCCAATCAATCATTCCAGCTGCATTCGCTAAACGATGGCGGGCACGTAGAAAAGCTCTTGATTTGGCCAACTACCGTCTGCTGCCAGAATGCAACCTGTCGGCGGATGAGCGTACGCGTTCAATTCGTTCACAAAAATCCTCCCGGCAATCAATCAATCAAGGTTGGCCACTTTACGCTCTGGCACACTTGTCACGGATCGCTCAATGGAGGACGCGATGGAGGCGCCCAGTCCGTCACACCGAAACGAGTGAAAAAGCCAATCGAAGCGCTCGAAAACCATCGAGCATACGGCTGGAAAACCAGTCTTAAATCGTGCAGCCGTGTTTGGCGCATGCTATAAATCTTTGGGGTTTTCTAGTGGACAAATTTCAATTTCAACTCGCTCTTGTGCTGGTGAAATGTTGTACCATTTAACGGACCTGCGAACAAGCTTCTAGCGCTAGATGGTAAGGCTTCATTTCTATTTGGCGTATGGCGTTTCGTGCAGCACCGTATGCTTCTTACCTCCGTCGCCAGCATTAGAAGGGGGCAGCATTAAATATTCTCTTTCAAAAATTGACTGAAGCTTCCATTGCTGAGCTTCTCCCGGGTGGAGGGCGTGTGCCGAAAAGCAATGGATTCAATTATTAAGTCTGAGTTTCGCTCTTCACATAACAAATGGTTTATTAAATAGAAGTTGTCAATTTTTGAAGCATGGCTTTGGCTTTAAGCTGCGTAGTACGGACATTTATGTTGTCCTGAGCTGGAGAGTCTTTAGACTTGAGTCTTAAATGTTAGATAGCAACGTGATTATTAATATTCTTTGGACAACTTTAACCGACAACTGAACATTCCACAACAAAACCGAAAACATAAGGAAGATTTGCATATTTTACTTTAGTTTTTCCCTAAAAATTGCTAACAATTTTAAATAATATTTCAAAAAACCTGTATTTGAACACAGATAACACCTGTAGAATAGAAAACATATTCATTAAAGTTTGAAAATAGAATAACATAACCAATCATGTGAAAAACTAGTCTCCCTTCCCAATTTCGTGCTGGGATTTCCTTCACCACTGTCACATTCCAATTTTCACGTTTACCTTTTGCTGCATCGTGCACGATAAAGGCAACCCGAAATGGATGGAACCCGAAAATGTGTAAGCTTTTACCAAACCGTGGCCCCCAACATCAAAAGCCCCAAAATCCTCTTTAGGGGCACACACGGAAAGAGGGCACCACCGTTTCGCTGCTGGGATTGGAAAGTGTATCAAATGTCACCCATAGTCGGGCATCGATCAGCACCCGGGCGGGAATGACTTTGCCGGCAAATAGCTGCGGTTAGTTCGCATTCCATTCCTATTTGCAAAGCAATTCTTCCACAACTTCCCGGGGTGTGACGGGGTTTTTTGTATGACTTCAATATTTCAATCGTTTTTATTGGTGCGAATGGGTGGGTAAACTTTTGCTCCGGGCAAAACTTACTCCCGTGAAGACTTTACGCCGTGGTCGGAGCACATTTTACGCACCGTGTGGGAAGTGACATTTCGTATTAGAAATGAAACTTGAAGTTGCAAAAGCATTGTTTAAAGTTTCCTATCGATGGTAAGATTGGCCTGTTTCTTGGCAATGTTTGTCTTTAAGTTGTTCAAAAGCAACAGCAAAGCTTCACATCAGTTCCGTTTGTCTATTGATGTTTAACGGAAGCGGAGAGGATTGGTTCAAATGTTATTCAGACTATATTAAATCATATAATTCATGTTAAAGATATTACAAAAAAAATAAATGATCATTAATTTAAAGACCTCCATATAAAGGTTCCTTCAATTGTTGTCTGCATATTTATACAAAATTACTAAATAAATGAACCAAAAGTGCAAATACAACTTATTCCAAAGATTCCCAACTCCTCCTTTGTTTCTCAGGCAATTCCATACATGAAACAAAAGCTCATTCAGCACTATTAGCCATTGTTTCCGGCGTTTTGTTTCCACCAGCCCATGCCCTCTTACAATGCCAACCCTTTCGAATGTGCCAAACCGGTGGCCAAACAAAGAAACATCCAATTTGTCACTCTCGGCTAACCGGTGTCTTTAGAGTTCAGTTTTACGAAAAGACAAACCGTTTCCCTTAACGTGCAGTAATTGCAGCAGGCACACTGTTTGCTACGTTTTGTTACATCGGCGAAGCAAATGGCACCAGAAGTAGCACACGAAACAACAACAACGGGCGAGTAACAAGTACACCTTTGACACCGGACACAGAAGCCACTCAGAGCAAAGTGTCAAACGAAATGGTCTCGGGGTTTGTTGTTCTTGTTTTTTCTTTTTATTTTACCAATCCATGTGTCCCGGTTTTTTTTTTTGTTGCTGCCTTTTCTTTCGATACGAAGACACACTCCCAAACAATCGTCGTTGGGGCCACCATAGTGAGGTCCGGTTAGAATGAAAGTCACCCCGTGTAAAACAACGACACATGCCCTTGTCGACTCGTTCGTTCGCTGCATTGTTTTAAGATGCACTTTGTCTTTCGTGCATGCACAAACACACAGCCACAACCACAGTGAGTTCCCAGAAATACAAACCATGGATGAGCCAGCTCGTGGATGTCGAGGAGGCGATCGTGGATCGAAACGCTTTCCACCAGCGTTGCTGAAATAAGAGAATCATTTCATTACAAACTTTGCCATAGCTACACCAAAGCCGTCCCGGTGCAGATTCTCGGGCAAAAACCCGGACAGCGCACAATAGATCGACCACTCGGACCATCGTGTGCCGCAACAAAAAGGTGAAAACTTTCACTCTCCACCCCACGGTACCCCATGGCGAACATGGCGAACATGGATTTAGTTTCGATAATGGTTGTTTTGCCCTGCGTCTATTGTACTTCCCTATTTTCCTTCACCGCCTTTCGGTAGTTTATTCGTAAAGGTTCGTTCCAACGGTGCATTCTGGTACGTACCGTCCCGACACACACTCTGATAACCTACTGGGGGAAAAAATGGGCCAAAATGGACCATTCGGTGATGCACTTTTTGTTTTAGTGATTTGTAATACTAGAGCATGTTTTATCTTCACTTTTTTTTGTGCGTTAAAGAAGCCCATCTGTAAAGCTGATGGCTTCAGAGATCCAGTAAGTCCAGCAAATTAATACATGGCAAGCGTTAAGCGTGTGAAAGGAAAAACGCGGTGAAACGGAAGAAACAGAACACAGAATATACCTTAATATGGCTTTCGGAAAAAGGGAATGGCGGTAGGCAGAAGTTTTGCCGAAGGATGTTGGGATGCGAGTTAAAAGTTCAAAAGTGTAGTGAAAAGTTGCTTCACAGGTCGTACACGGCATCGTCTTGAATCTCGTGCCGAGTAGTTTGAGGCGAATTGTCCAAAAGGTGCTTCACGAGCGCGTTGGTAATCCTAGTTACGGAGGAAAAACGAACCATCACCAAAGGAAGGTTTTCGTTTACGTTTAGCTTACTCGGGAAGAAGTTGCTTCACCAACAAACTGAACATTATTGTACCCTGTATTATGTTACAGTGCATTTAATTATCAGCGGATAAAGAGAGAGACAAGGAGAGTTGTTTTGCCCAAACAAATTTCAACATCGCAAACTTCATCGCAACCTGTTTTGCGTACTTAATAATGCAATTCCAAACGTTTGGTTTTATATTAATGCAGTAAATGCATATGCTTTAAAGCCACAAGAAAGGCATAAAGATAAAGACCATTTGTTCATCATCGCCATCGATCACGCCATTTCACAAAGGTAAGGTAACAACCGGTGCACCTGAGTATGGATATCGTTTTAAAAGGGCACACCATGCCAGGGCCAGGGTCTGGCAAGAACAAAAGGTGCCCCTTTTGCGGATGGGATGACGACTATGCGCCTTAAAGCATAGTTTTGCTCCGGACGCCGGACAATGGTTGATCTGTTCTTGTGCCGGTGCTATTTCCGTAACACGCTCGGTACACGAATGCCCAAGGACACGCATCGTCCTTGGATTGTTGAACAATGAAGCTGAGCTATTACTACCCTTGGTTTCTATTTCTTTTTTTTTTTATTCTCAATGCTCAGTCCAGCATAATCTGGATCAAGGTAGAAGGAAGGTATTGTTGCCATAACTCACTACAAAAAAGATGTTACAAATGAAACAAAGGATTTTTAAAAATATAATAATTCTTGATAAACAAATTAAAACTGTTTCAGCAAATTACAAAATTTAATCTTCTTTTAGTAATTAACATATCAAAAGAGAAGCAAACGTATATACTACGTCTGGTAAAATAAGACCGAACCGGACAAAGAAATTGGAACTTGGAAAAAGAACCAAACAAAATGGCGTAACGACATATTGCAAGAACACAACTCACCACATTAAACGCAACCATTCCCGGTTTCGGTCGGGGCAACCTTTTTTGTTGCCGCATGCAACCCACATACAGAAACACACACACACAGCTCTGTTATCGCTGATGTTAGGCGTCGACCACTTGTGCACTTGCCTCCAAGCCGTCGATGGGGGTTTGAAATTTAAATGCTAAACGAATACCGCAACCACAACCGCGATGGCGATGCGGGCAGTATCGTATGTAAAATGAAACCTATCATCGATTACCATCAATAAAGCGAACTAAAAATAGCTAAACTATAAAGACGAACCGGCGGATGGGAATGCTGGTGTGTGTGTGTGTGAGAGAAGAAGCAAAAAGAAATGGAGTTCCTGTTTGTGGGGGATTTTCCTTGTTTTCCATTTCATTTCTGATTCTCATTTCGGACATTATGGAGTCTTTTTTTCTTTCTTTCTCTTTCTTTTCTCTCTCTCTCTCTCTCTCTCTCTCTCTCTCTCTCTCTTGGCTTCTTCCTTTTACTTTAAATCTTCTTCCATGTTTTTTCTCACCTGCTAATTCTTATGCAAGAAAGTCCCAACAAAGAAGTCCGTTTGGGGTAACCGTTGCCCAACCCAGGACTCGGATTGGCTTTCGGTTACCTCACACGACGGCGAACTCGAACAGATTGCAACACCTTGCCCGCCCGCATCCCACTCGCATCACTCGCCTGGCGTATGGAAATTTCTTATCGATGGCTGCACGCTGCCCCAGACCCGACAATGCTTACTGATGTCCCACTCGGTGAACTCTCACTCGGCAACACCGGGCGTTGTATCGAGTCGGGTCGGGTTCACCACACCGTACGAAACGCCGTTTACCTTGGACTTTATTGGACGTGTAATTACATGCCAGGCCGGGGCATGTATGTAAAGAGGTGACCGGGGCCGATGTTAGGGGGTTGGGTTGTTTTATTTCGGTTTGAGGCAACATTCGGTTAGGTTATGGTTTGGGGCGGAAGCAAGATAAACACTTGCAAACGGGGGGCCATGATTCATCGGGACCGGACCGGGATTCTCTCTTATAATACCCGACTCGAACGGCCGTGTTTGTAGTGCATCGAACAACTGTTTAGCAATATGTTTGCGTGGAACATCTTGTCGCTTTGCTTGTGGAAATTAAACTGTTCCGAACTTGTTCCCCCTTTTTTTTTGTTTGCTGCAAAACTACGTTGCTTTCTTTCTGCAACGAAAGTTTCGTCACAAATGACGTCAGCGTGTACTAAAACACAACGTTTGTACTGACATTGACACTTGCATTGCTCTCGCGAGTCTTTGTGTGTGTGTGTGTGTGTGTGTGTGTGTGTGGTATGGTAAAGATACCATTGTGACATGCGAAACCTTCTCGGAATGTGTTCTTTGCAGGGCGTTCTGGGATGCGTATTTTTGTGTTCCACCGTTCCACCGGAGCATTTGAAGCCACCGGTGTAAATGCTTTCCTTCTCGTCTAACGTGCTGAAATCTGAGGGATTACGCCTTAGCTCGGCTGGATTGACAGCCCCCCCAGGACGAGATGTAATCACAGGAAGAAAAAAAAGGAGCCCCCGGTGCCGGCTCGGAATCCTTACCAAATGGAGCACACTCAAGGACAGCACACTCCCAATCAGACGCGTGAAGCAGCACGGCAATATACAGTACAGGCAGTAGTGGAAAGTGGAAAGAAAATCTATATACTCAAAGACGTACCTGGGTGTTTTGGCTGAAGATTGTTGCACCTCACACACACACACACACACACACACACCTCAGTCTGAGGCGAAATAAGGTAAATCGGAACCGTTCGCAACTCGCCACTCTGCGAGCTGGTGAAACCTCTCGGCCTAGACCAGCTACGGCCGGATATAGTATAGGTTCGGCTCGGTGAGCAGACGTTGCTTCCCACTTCCAGCAGGGATTTGTGACACACTGTATGATTTTCTTTATTTTCTTACACAGAAGCACACCAATTCACCTCACAAGCACGTACGCACACATATTCACCACGCGTAACATACAATTCCAATGACCATTTGGGAGCTACAATTGAGTTTTTGGTCGTCAATGTAGGTGGACGTGGATTGAACAGGGCCAACAACAGAAGAAAAAACAAACACATAGGAATCAAGATCACGTTCACGTTCATTCGAGGACATTCAACATTATAATGCCACAGTAGAGATAATTAGTATTTGATTAATATTCGATTCTATTTAAATCTTTGTCCGTTTTGTTAATAAAGTTTCGTAACAATTATTAAATTTCTTTTCTCCCTACTTTAACTGGCTTTTGTGTTTATTCGGTGGGAAAATTCACTTTTATGTAAAAAGAACCCAAAAAATACAACACACAATGTATAAGAAGAATCGTCCTCAAATATCCGATTCCGGCGGTATATTGCTCCGATTAGCAACAAGTGTATCCACTTCCAGCTGATCTATTTCTATAACGCTTACACTCACTGCGTTCCCCGACCGCGACCGAAGGAATTAACGATTTCGATCGGATCATACTTTCATCATCCGATCTTACTGGCCATTCCGGATGGGATATGGGGGTGTTTGCCTATTTATCTTTCCATCCCCGAATTGATCCGGCATTATTTTTTGCTACGGTACAATTGCTTTTTATTTGGCAACATGCTTGCAACACGGTACCGCGTGCGCGCCCATTAAACTGAATCCAAATTCAATCGATCGGATCGGATCGGATGTGCAGTAAAAGCAAAAAAATCCCCTTAGAACACACGGGCGAGCTCGCATTCGGCAACGGACAGTTTGCACATGAAAATATTTATCTTTTGACCCGCTTGAAGAAAGGGGACGGATGGAGGCGCACGAAAAATCCCACACCCACCCACCCGCGTGTGTATCGGATACGCGGATGCTGCAAAGCCTGCCCGCTAAAGTTTGTATTTATTTGCCAAAACCCAAGAATAGACACACACGAGCGCTCGATCATTCGATACCAGGTTGCGCGCGTAATGATGGTTCTTGCGGACAGCAGAGTATTTGGTTTCGATAGTGATCCCCGCGAAAAGATGTCCCGGACGGATTGAATGATCGCAGCAGCAGCAAACGGAAAGCCAACCGGAGGCTTCAAACAACAATTTGGCACTTTTGTGTTTTGGTTCGGCCAGTGCCGCGCGGTTGATCGTTTCCCACTAGGGATGGTAGCCCGGTAGGAACGTTCCGTCTTACTGTACGGGCGGAACAGGAAGCACGCAAACAATATCACTCCAACCCACACACCTCACTCCCTGTCTGGAACCTCGCGCACACACTCTGACCGCATGGCATGGAACACGTAGTAAATTTTGATTATTTACACAAACCGCACACAAAAACCAGAACCCCACGCTCACGGTGGATGACGGGGAGGAAAGATGTGACCGAGTGGGAGGTTGGTGGTTGGGTTTGTTTCGCGCACGAAATAATCTTCACCGGCTGCAGGGCCGGTTTCGGTGGAGACGGCATGGACTGCAAATTAGCACCAGAATTTTGTTCTTCGTGTGTGAACCATGATCTTGATGAGAAGTTCGCAATGGTTCGGCTGAGGCTGAGTTTTTGTTTTCCAACACCAGAACGGGTACGGGCGGTCCCGTACCGCAAACGCACAACGCACCGTAACACACGTCCGGCTGGTCCGATGGGTACGGATTGAATGGCCGCACGATGTCGCCGTCCGTCCGTTCACATCTGTCCCGACCGACTGAACCTAACGAACCCAACCGAACCGACCGAACCGAACCGAACTGTCGCTGTATCGTCTCAGCATCTCTTCCGCCCGTTGGCCGGGAATGTGTGTTTCTGTGTGTGTGTGTGTGGCTGTGTGGATTCAACAGGAAAAGCTGACTGAAGCTTTCGAAACCTTGGCGAACCATCGTATCGGGCCGTTGTGCGTGGTGCAATAAGAACAAACAAAAAAATAAATGCTTCGCAAACTTGCAAATTCATCGAAAGTTCCGTATTTATACGCACTAAATGGTCGAGCAAAGCACTCACACACACACACACAAGAGGGGCAAAAAAAACATCGCCACCCTATTTACGGGAGGGGAAAACTCCCGGAGAATGTTTTTGCTTGTTTGTATCCACCGAGAGCTGAACGGATTTTCCCAGCATTCTTTAATAGTAAGTTTATGCTAAGGAGAACAAGCTGAAATAAAGCTACATTTCTTTCTATTTTATCATGAAATTTCTTAGATCCAGTTTAGAAAATCTAAAAGAATGTTTTAATAATATTTAATTTTTATATAAAGTGCTAAGTAAGATTAGTAAGAATCTTAAACAAATTATGAAATGTAATATTAAAACAAACAAAACGAAACGCTTCAAACAAAGAATAGTGCTCCATCGCCGAAAACGTAATGCCTTATCTCGTGCGCTATCATTATTACCATACCAAACACACCTTAATGATTAGCAAAGCACACAACCACAGTGAATAAGTAGAACACAAAAAAATAGCTAACCTCACGTACACAGACTCATAAAGCGCGTAAAGAATACAACAGGTTGCTTGGTTTGGCCCTGTCCAGCTGGACCGACTCAACGACCAAACGCCAAATGCCGCAGTTCCGTCCTCACGCCAGTCGATGCGTGTATTGGTTTTTTTTGTGTGTGTGTGTGCGTTGTTGTGTTCGGGTTGTTTACATTTTCCCAAGCATCTGGCGGCTCATTGCGGTGATTGCGCTAGCCGCCCGCGTAGGTAGAGAAAGATTTTATCTCCCAGAATCCGTGGGCCAGTGGGTGGGTGGGTTGCTGTTTCCTTTTTTTTTGTTTGCTACATTTTTTTCTCTTTCTCTCTCTCGCTCGCACGCAGCTTATCACAATACAACTACAATGAGCAACGCGGGCTTTGGTGGCGGCATTTCGAACAAGGAAATTGATTGCGCTAACACGCTAATGGTGCGAACGCGATATCTCTCACGTGCGTGCGTGAGCACATTTGTGGAGCACAGGCATTTGCCCGCGCAATTTTCTCGGCTTGACAGGACAGGGTGGCTGTATGATAAAGACGGAACCAGACCGAGAGAAGACCTCTTTTTTTGTTTTAGGGGAAGCAAAACGATGAATGACGGGTGCCGAACGGTAGCTTCGGTCGCTGGGTAACCTGTTGGACATTGTTCGAGCGTTCACGTTTGGCTCTTCAACTTCCGTAGAGGAGAGAACAAATGCAATCCCAATTTCCCGATCGGTGGTGTCGCCAACAGGCGGTCAGGTTGGATGGCGCTGGTCGTGCGACTAGCGAAAAACATCGCATAACCGAACAGCCAAAAGCAGCCTCCCGTTTGGAGTTTGCGCATTTTTGTGTGCCGAAGCTTTTGTGCTGGAAGGTTTCTCCTTCATTTGAGGGGCGAGGGAATAAAGTTGCCAAGAAAGAAAGCTTGCGTTAAGCTTTCACTATTACATTTGGTGGAAGGAGTGCACAAAGAGAATTGTTTTGTTAATAAGAATTTTTTAAAATTTTATTATCTACATGTTATTAAAATAAGCTAAAATCTTTATAACGTTTAAGCAGACAACCTTTCTCTCTTTCTCTCTCTCTCTCTCTCTTTCTCTCTCTCTCTCTCTCTCTCTCTCTCTCTCTCTCTCTCGCTTACCGGTTTCAACCTTGCTGTTTGCTGCTAAACACACTTACTAACACACTTACGAACGATCTTGAACTTGAATGGTTTCCGCATCGTGATCGTTTGCCGTGCAGCTCTCACAAGTGCATTCAGGCAGATGGGCAGATTCGATATTGTCTATTTTAAGCTAAAAAATAAATGGCAATAAAACGCTTCTCCTTTCCTGTCCAAAAACCGTACGACCGCCAATGAGTAAATCATGCGCGTAGCATCTTTACTGCATTTCCTGTCTTTTGTCGCTTGGAAGCACGATCGCAAGTTCTCTACCTATGTTAAGCCTTGCTCCGTGGTTCGCTGCTTAGTTTACGACTTTATTCTAATGTATTTACTGTTTTACCGGTTTTTCCATGCTTGCATGTACTACTAAAAGGGTGATTTAATTAAATAATAATATTATTTGTGATTGTAACTCATTTTTCCTCATTTTTTTCTCCCGAAACATGTACTCGTCGCACCTTTAGTCACATATGTTTCGGTTGTACAAGTTCAAAGTTTTGTGGTAACAAAGATGTCTACAGCGACAGTGTTGAACAAACACCATATGGAGGGAAGCAGTGCCAAAACCAGACCAAACAATTCCATTGGCTAACGGTGAGAAGAGCAGAGTTCGGAATTGTTTACCGGGTGTATGTTAATCGCCATTGCACGCACTACTGAGTCCGTGGCAAATCTCGAAGCGTTAAGAAGCGTCTGATAGTTAACCTAACGGTAGTAATGTTGCTGTTTTTATTTTCTACGAATTGTAATAAAAGACGATTAAAATTTGAACTTTACGATTAAATAGCTCTTGATTTTTAACCGATAAGGTTTTTTTTAATATTTTTATTCAAAACAATAAACGATTTTCGCAGCAGACAAAGAGACTCTAGCGGGTTTTAAGTTACAATTGCTAACAGGATTGTGTTGTTGCATTTTATTGGACGCGATTGAATATTTTGTGTAACTTTCAAGACCCTTGTTTTCACAAACCTTTACCTCTTCGATGTGTGTAGTGTAATTTTCCTTCAAACAACAAGATGAAATACAACACGGCTTTCATCGTACAATTTATTCGTTGTTACTACTAACGTCAGGTATATAAACGATTGTGAAGAGATTAGTTAGATTAGCATAAACCGTACTGTTTACCTTCTCGTATCGGACTCATTCTCGTTCCGTATCGGAACCATTCCATTACCTCGCAAGGGATGAGAACGTTGCGCAAAGTTTTCTCATGTCCTAAAATGTTTGTCTATAGTATTATGTACCCGTTCCTATCATATTGCTGTTTTACGGTTATCCAATCCCAATTTTTGGACCAGTTCTGAAAAGTACGGTGCTATTTGAACCGCAAATTCGTGCAGCTTTGCTATCGTTTTCATTTTGAGCTCACGCCCGCACCCATTTTGCGCAAAGCTTTTGCATTTCCAATTGATCGGAATTTTAGATAAATTTTTGTGCCTCATTCCTTACATTAGGACAACAACTTATCTACACACCTGTTTTAGCCAAGTTTATGTGCGATAACCAACTCCACTTTCAGTGTGGTCAATTTATTGAGGAAAATGGATCGAATTCACTTCCACAGAGCATACATAACACGAAAACCCCGCACAACGGCAACAGAAGGTTGACTTGTCTCTAAATCTATCCTAATTTCGATACGAGAAGGTAAACAGTTAGGGCGTTATAAACATACATTTAAATACTCATTTACAAAAAGGTGCCATCGACAGATCCGAATTCACTACCTAGCGCCATCCTCCTCCCCATCACTATCGCTCGTCTCTTCCGCTTCCGAGCAACCGGATACTAAACCCTTTTCCTGAATTGCAGCCGCCACTGCCGTCTCGAGGATGAAATTGTCATGCAAAGTTCGTTCCATTTCCGGCCAGCTGGGTATGGGTGGCTCAGCTGTGGGATTACTTTCCGTCGCGATAACTAGTGCTGGTGCTGGTGCTGGCGATGAAGTGGATGGTCCGGCCTGTTCGTTCGAGGTTGCAGGTAACAAACCCCTTGCACTTATTGCCATTCGAACCGCTTCGTTTTCCAACAGCTCGTCTTCGTTCACTTGGGGTGGTGGTTGTTGTGCAGCATTGGCATTATTGCGTTGCATAAAGAAGAACAGAAACCGTTCCAGTACCATGTTCAAGATGTTGTCATCTATACAGGCAGCGATTTGACTTTCCTGCCAGCTGCGTAGATCGTTCGCCAGCTGTTCACGACGGTTGATGTGTTCCAGGGAGCTGGACGATGTGCTTGCCATCGGTGCAGGGACCTCTCTGTCTGCCAGGGCACGCGAATGAGAGCTTAGCCCTTGGAAGGACAACAAGCGGGGCCGCTTGGTCAACATTTCTACGCAGCTGGATCGTTCGCTTTCGTTCGTACCATCGGTCACATCATCACTGCTCTGTTCACTCATTTTAATGACATAGTTTCTATATCACACAATTCACAGATAAAAGAATCCCAAAAGGTTGTGAGTTAGTTCTATTCACTAACTTAACCTGGTTCTCCAGTACACTAACCTTGGGGGAACTATTGTATTCAAATCACTTGTTTCTCCCCTGTTGCTTTCCACTTTCCAGCTAAATCGATTGAAAACATTGCAATTGGTAGAAAATAAACAGAAACTTTTGTTTTGTTTCCTTTTTCACAGAGAGAAATGTCATGCGCCAATGCCCAAATAACATTTATAAGAAACAATGGGAAATTGGTAACGCTTTAGCTGTCCAACCAACAGCCAAGCGTTAAGCGTTTTTCCTTGAAATTAGTAGTTTTTATCTTTTTGCTTAGTTTGGATGACGCTATTAGAACGATTTTAAAGCTGATTTTGAATCACAGCAATTAAAGTAGAAGCATGCAACATAAATTGAGTCTTAATAATTATGTATCAAATTCGGAATTTAACACTAGAACTGCTGGATCAGTCATTTTGACTGGAACGCTTCAAATTTCATCACATAATATTTTTATGTTAAACTTTTCTTCTGGAAGTGAGGCATAACTTTTACAAATCTATTCGATAGTTCGACCTACAACAATATGTAAAACAGAATTCAACTCTTCGGAATTGCTTATAAAGTGACTTTAAAAAAACGATTAAAACGCTTGATTGTTCTAGTGTTAAAAGAATATTAGTTATGGGATGTTAGTGCAGTGATGGTGCAGTTAATAGGTTCTAGAAAAAAAAGTTGAATAGTTAAAATAGAGAGAATAAGGTAAAATAAATCATTTTCTATGTATAAATACCTTACGCATAACAAAGATTTGAAACTTTCGCAAGTGCTAATGGCCTGTGCACACACAATGCAATTTCTTCAATCGGAAGTATGTTGTTTGTTTTCTTGTCTGATTCTACTACGAACTACTGATCAGCAAGCACTAGGTCCACTATACTGGCAAGCTAGCCAATCGTTCTGATCATTTCAAATGCAACACACTTCGCTCTACAAGATCGAAATGTTTAACAACCTTACAGTTTCATATATATATACTTTCGTAAAAGATCTTCATCCCGAATAATACTCAACGGTGTTATGCACACGTATCTAAGACTAAGACTGATTCCTACAACTGGTTTGAGATGATTCTTACTAAAAGATTTTTCATTTACACAATCACGCTACGCTCGCGATTACGCATATCATCTTTTCTATTTTACATCTTTTCCAAATGTATACAAATGGATCTTTTCTATTGTACGTATACAGATCGTGAGAACCATTTTTTAACACACATCTGCATATGATAGGAAGTGCAAGTGAGCACATCCTGACCGTAAATTCATTCCTGTGCTGCAATTCAATCAACTCCCTCAAAATCCAACCGCGTGTCCGCAGCAGAGCTCTCCCTGTTGATAATCGCAAGTATTTTTACATGGGCTACTGCATCATCCGACGGCAAACATTCAACGAACTATCGTCAGAAGCCACTGCTGCTGGATCCGAAAGTTGATGGAAAACTTCCGGCAGCAAGTTACAGCAATCTAAAACATGTTTCGGATGTTTTGGTGCATCGTTTTGGCGCCATACACTGCGTTTACTACTGCATCCTCCGGTAGTCATGTACCATCTGCATTGTAAAATGCTGTCAAATTCTGTCAATAGTAGACAGACGTCGTAGAAAATTACCTGAAACTATGACACTAAACAAATAACAGACAAAAACTAAAGCGAGGAAAAAATGGTTCACTGCCCTGCACAACCTGCTTTGATTACATTCTACTACTCGGGATATCATACAGAACACTGTTTCACGCACACATTTAAACCACTCCTGCCGTTATCTGTCATAATCGGGAAATAAACAAGCCGGCTGCAAGCAAATCGCTTCTAAATACGCTGCTGGAAATAGTCTCGTCAGGTAATTTGCTACGCGCTGCTGGTTTGCTTGCATATCGGGCAATGCTAGCTCGACCGAAACTAGGCTAAAGACGAACGTTAAACAAACTTTTCGATGGAGCAGCTGCTACCATCATCCACGGCATCATCAGTACGGAAGATGAAATCGAAAGACGCCAACTACGATCCCAACATTCATCGTCTACCATGGTACGGCGGTTTGCTGCTGGTTGCATTAGTAGCGTTCTGTGGTACGGGAAGTTATCTGTCCTTTTTCTACCTGCCGCCGGCCCTTACCAGAGCAGATCTTGACCACCATCCGTTCGCGTTCAATGGTGCTCGTGCATGGGACAGCCTAACGCGGCTAGATGCACTCGGTCCTAAGACTACCGGTTCGCAAGCCAACGAAGTGCAGGCAGTACAGGTGCTGGAACATGAGTTTACCCTCATCAACGCTTCGCGCCATCCGGCCCAGGAAGTGCTGTACGAGAAGCAGATAGCATCGGGCCAGTATGGAATCAACTTCTTCGGCAGTCCAATGACTAGCGTGTATCGCCGGGTGCAGAACTTGATCGTGAAGCTAGCGGGCGTCGAGGATCAGCATGCGTTAATGCTGAACTGCCATTTCGATTCCGTTGCCAGCAGCCCGGGTGCGAGCGATGACTGTGGTAGCTGTGCGGTTATGCTGGAGATCCTGCGCGTGCTGTCGCGTGCCCCAGTACGAAACCGTCACCCGATCGTGTTTCTGTTCAACGGTGCCGAAGAAACGCCTCTGCAGGCATCGCACGGTTTCATCACCGGGCACCGGTGGGCGCAGCAAGTACGTGCCTTTCTCAACCTCGAATCGGCCGGATCCGGTGGCAAAGAGTTGCTGTTCCAGAGCGGTCCCCAGCATCCCTGGCTAATCGAGGCATACGCGCGTGCCGTCCGGCACCCATTCGGTCAGGCAATCGGTGAAGAGATCTTCCAATCTGGACTCATACCATCCGATACGGATTTTCGCATCTTCCGCGACTTTGGCCACGTGCCGGGGCTGGACTTTGCTCACATCTTTAACGGATACCGGTACCACACACGGTTCGATTCGGTACAATACCTTTCGCCGGCGGTATTGCAGCGCACCGGTGATAATATGCTTTCCTTGGTGCGTCTGCTTGCCAACGGGAATCAGTTGGCTCACAGTGCCGAACATTCCGAGGGCAGCAAGGTGTTTTTCGATTTCTTGGGTCTATTTTTCGTCTCATATTCGGCGATCGAGGGTACGATATTGAATGTAGTGATATCGATTGCTGCTTTGCTGGTTGGCTGCTGGAGCGTGCTCACTGTCGTCGGTTGGCACCACTGGCGTTCGATGGCACTGGAAGTATTGCACGGCTTTGTGGCTACGTTGATAGGTTCGGGTGCGGCAATCGGCTTTAATCTTGTTACTGCGTTCGCGCTCGATCATGCTGCAGATCGTTCGATGTCGTGGTATTCATCTTGCTGGCTCGTGATCGGTCTGTACTGTGTGCCCTCCATGATGCTGCTGTTTATTGCTCACCGTGAATTTCATAGACTCTTTAGCAAAGCGAAGGTAAGAGATCATGAAACGACAAAGCAAATAACTTGTATCACGTTGAATAATATGAAAACGTTCTGTTTGCTCCACTGTTCCCTTTCACAGACTGTGCTGCCGCTAACACTGACGGTACAAGCTCGCATTACCGGAGTGTCTCTCTTTTGGGCGCTTATTACAATTGGTGCCACTGCATTCGGACTCCGTTCTGCTTACGTTATCGCCATACTGCTTACACTGGCTGTGTTCAGCACTGTGCTAATCACCGTACTGAAACTGCAATCCTTCCCGTCCGGATATTGGCTCATCATTTACCTAATCGTGCACAGTGTCGCACTGCTGTGGACAACGCAGTTTTATCACATTTTCACCAACATCTTCATTCCCATCACGGGCCGTTCGGGAGCGAATGATAATCCGGAATTCATAATCGGTACTGTTGCGGCGGATTGTACAATTTTCTCGACCAGCTTCCTTGTTCCACTCGTTAACTTGCTGCGTAAACCGTACCGTACGATCAGCACACTACTCGCCCTGTTTTTCGTTGCGCTGACCATGGCCACGGTTTCCTCGATCGGTTTCCCTTATAGCGCACCTGGTCATTCCCCTGCGGACGCTCCCAAAGTGCAGCGCATTCTCGTGCAGCATACGGTGCGTCAGTTTTTTCAACCCAACGATACGCAAACGGTACGTTCAGCAGACGCAGGCTATCTGTTCCGTCTCTGGGATCGTCACAACGAGCGTACGGTGCGGGATGTGCTCGAAGCACAGTATGGCAAGGCTGTCGGTGAGAATGCGTTAAATCCAACCAACTTACCCGAATGCAAAGCGGAAGTTTTCTGTGGTTTACCCGGTTCCGCAGTACGGTTTAGTTCGCTGTGGTCACCACAGTTAAACCGCCCTAACACACCAGAGATGGTGCAGCTGTCGTTGAATGGTTGGGAAACTGTGCGTCGTACCACAACCAGTTCCAGGGTAAAGCTGACGTTTAACCTTAACGGAAGCTTTCAATCATCTTTACTTATACGTCCTAGGCGTAACGTAACTCTAACCGATTGGAATCTCACACCGGACGTGCCGGAACAGCTAGCAACCGGAGGACATAGGGCGTACTTCATACTCATCACTCATGGACTTGCCGGCGATAGCGTACCTTTAACACTGGAGCTTAATGTAGATAGAGACCCGGATTCTTCAGAGCCTTATGTGGATATTAGTGTAACGTCCAACTTCTGGGAGTACCAGCAACACTTCACTGACGAATTCAACCGCTTTGTGGCGTCATTTCCCAGCTGGGCACACGTAGTATCATCGGTAACTGTGGTCAACGTATATCAGTTTTAAAATGTCTTATGGTTTTCAAAATAAAGTGTTTTTATCGATCTTAAAAATAAAGGAAAAAGGGATAATAATGTTAAGTATTTAATTGAATTCGTTCGGTCATCCATGTAGAGAACTAAAAAAATCTTGTATGAGTAATTCCAGTCAGTGAATGGCCAGCTCTTAAGGGAATCGGACAAGGTTTGAACAAGGACAAGGATGATTGAAACATGGTACAGAATATGTTTCGACACTTTCAAATAGAAGAACTGATGAAAATAAAATTAGCTAATGGTAATACACGAAGCAATGTGATTTTTCTTTTCAAACTATACTACAATAGCCAACAATTTGCTTCATCTAACATTTTATTTTTTAGACACACACACACTCACACACCCACACACATCTGTCTCCGGATGCTTCCTGTACCCGGTCAGGGTTAGTTAACAGACCTTTCTTCTGCTAATAGTTTTATTCTATCCATGCTTTCCCTACTCATTTCAACATAAAAGCTATTTCATCAAACAAACAGCCGGCAGGCGGTATAGTTTCAAACATTCCTTCCACTATATCCGACCACTGCCACGTCAAAGTCCCCGTGTGGTTTGTGTGTGTGTACGTGTCCATGTATTTATCGTATTTTTTTTTAAATCTCCCGGTCGCCCTAATAGTTTATGCTACCCTTAAGGAGTGTATATTCTGTATATATATATATATTATAGCATTAAGGTGTACGTGTATATATGGAAACTCTAGTACGCTGCTGGCTAAATGCGGCGGCTACATACAAGTGTGTGGAACGTTGGAGTTTACCTCGAGGTGTAATTGATGGTGGTAGCTGATAGAGAGAGTATAATGCTGTGTGCTTCACATTCCGGAAGCCTCGATACGGGAATGCTTACTCCCACCCAACCCGAAACTATAACACGCTCATTGCTATATCTTCTTTATTAAAATGTTAACCCATGAAATGGTCACGGTCAAATACTATGGATCGCAAATGCAACGCAACAATTCGATGAGCGCTTCACAATATACAACGTTAAATTGCTCTAGGCGGTCGGCGTAACTGCTTCTATTTGAGCTTTGCTGCTGCTGCTGTTGCTTCTTCAACGCACTGTCCGATTGCTCTACCAACCCATAGAATGCGGCTGAGAGAGAGACTTGTCACTTTCGATGATTAGATTATTTGTTTTAACCGCGAAATTCACTTTAACTCCTAGTCATTTTTGGCCATACATTTGCGCTACGCAACTTCCGCATTTTTTTTTTTTCGATTACTTTTCCCTGTGTGCAGATTCTATCATTTTCGTTTGCAGCGTTATGAGACAAACCAGATAGAAACGAAACGAAAAATACTGATATCATTATGTTCTTATCCTAATAAAATTTATAAAAGCGAGTGGATTTTCACACCTTCATGACTGACTCTGTGTGTGTGTCTTTTCATTTAAATGATTTTGGATGTGTTAATGCACGTGGATTGCGGTACAATATTTAATTTAGCATAGTATTTACTTGCCGTAGAAGAAAAGGATCAAGAAAACGAGGAATAATAAATAATATGCAAACCTATGCAAATGTGTCTCATACCCATACTCGCAACAGTCGAATAAGGCGAACTTGTAATAAAAAAAATAATAAAAAAGAGATAAAATATGTTGCAACCACCTTACTGTTTCGTTGAAGAATTTTTGATTACCGATACAGAAACGCACCTAAATCCTGCTTCTGGTTCGTATGCTTCAGTCCGTGTTGTTGATCGTTTCGTTAAAATAAAACAACGTGCGTTGTTGTTTTCGTGTCTGGTACCACCATCCGTTAATATGGTTTTTGCTAACTTCTAACACATACTGTTTCCTCCCCATACGCTATCCACACATGTCAACACAAGTACGTGGATGCGCCTCCGACA
>STHB01010118.1:0-14201 GCA_018908115.1 Anopheles rivulorum | reverse complement strand
CTTATCATTTCAGCTCCAGCGCCAAGGCTAGTAGTATGGAAAAAGTTATGTGCTCGCGTTCGCTCTCATGCTTCGTGAATTGCATGAGAGCGAGAGAATAATTTTATTTTAATTTTTTTAATTTTTGCTAAAATTTGGCGTAGGTCCACACGCTTCAAACGCTCGCGGGCGACTGAAGTGGGTGTGGCTACGCGGTGCTTTATATACCACCAGGTGTGAGTGTATTGGTTTGGTCGGAAATCGTCTTCAAGCGCGAGAATTTGGAATAGTGTTGCGGGCCCCGTTTTACGACCAAAAATTCAAAGGGCAAAAACACCGTTTGCATGACTGGGAATGCATATGGTGTGGATCGCCGGCGGGACCCAAAAAAGGGCGAAGTTTTTGGAAATTTCCAATGTTGCTCTCGTTCGTTTGATAAAAGACCAGCCCACCACGGATACAGCACAAGGGTTGGTAGTTGGTGGTGAAAGGGGATGAGAAAGAGGCGGGGATGGAATTATTCAACAGCCACGAATTCCGCGACGCAAAAGCAAACGGCCAAAAAAGGGGAGTTGAAAATACCTTCCGTAACAGCCAGGGACGACACATGGACGGATCACACAGGAAGTGGAAAGTGAAAAAGGTCACCTTCGTGCGTCCCATAAATCGATACACCTTTTGCTTCGGTTCCGTTCTTCAGCCAACTGCTTCGTTGTGTGTATTGATTTGGTGGTTTGCAGATTGCAGCATTTCATCGTGCATTCAAACACTTTCCACGCTTGCACGCTGCAAAGCGCAAAAGTGTAGAGTTCAAAAGGCGAAAACAGGCCTATCGCGGCATCAATGGACAGCACGACGGTGAGAAATTATCAATTTTGCAAGCTAGTTTACCGCATGCAATTATGGGAAAAGTTTAAAAATGAAACGTGATAACGTCATGATATTGATGGTCTTTCACTTGCGGCCGAGCGTTTTAAAAGGGTTAATTTCGAGCGTTTAGAATTGGTAGGACAAGCGAAATCCTGCTACTTATTTTCTATTCGATACTGTGAAGTGTTTTCTTGTGTGTTAAACACGAGTTCTTTTCACTTGTAAAGCTTGTATTAATTTTTAGCTTGTAAAAGATCCCGAAAGTGAGAAGGAATCCAGATCTACTTTCATATATTCTTGCTCAAATTGAACGGACACTAGCCGTGAATCAAACTCAATACACGGATCATCTTCTATTTTTCCAAGAGATCGTTTTCAATTTAAAAACACGTAGAAACGGCCAACCAATTCACTCGCATGTGATCAAAACTTAACAACGCCAAAAATCATTATTTTTCATTAAAATGATTAGGAGCGAAGAAGAAAGGTCAAAACTCCTAACTCCTGCTTGTAAAATTATTGTAATACCCAAGCTTTAAATGTTCTTTTCATTATACAGTAAAAAATTAGTTCTACGAAACATCTAAAATATCAACAAAATACATCTAACCTGTAATGCACCACACGTAGCAGAGGTAAAAAATGGCCAGGGCCATTCCCTGATCGGTTATCAATTATCGTAACATGGCAGTTCCCCCCCATGTTGTAGACAACACTTTGATAACGATTCACACAAACAAAATGTAACCATCGGAATCGCTTTATCGAACGACACTTACTCATCGGTGCGTTTGAATGGTCACCAAAGATTGATGATTTTTGAAGGCGTCATGGAAAAGCTTGTACCAACGAAACGGACACATTAGCAAAACCGAACTAAAGGAACATCTCGACGTGGTTGACACCAAACAGTGTGCCGTCGTTGAGTAATCGATCGATACAAGAAAGCAGCGAAAAACAAAACGAACGCTAGAAACGGCAATAAAAGTCGTTTTGGGCAATTAGTAATGAAATATCGATTTCGTTTGATTTGTGGCTTTGCAGCAGGATAGAAAACAGGTTAAAGGTGTGCTTAAAAAATGCTAATCTTTAAATGATTTGATGCCAAATTAAGAAAACAAGTTGGTAGCAGTATTTTTTTTTTTAGTACAAAACATCTATCACCCAACCCATATTCGTGCCATTTACAAGCGCACAGCTAGAAACAGCTCATTTTGCCATTTTTCTGCTTGACCGGCGAACACCCATCGTTGGCTTTATCTTATCAGCAGCCCGCTCGTTGGACCCGGTTGCATCAAGTGTCTCTCGGTTGCCCATATCGCGACAAAACAGCATTTTTGTTTCATTAGCGCAAGACCAAACAACAGGACAGGGCCCGAGCTCGAAGAGAAATTGTTTCTCCCCACACTGATGTGATCTACTGGGGACATGGGGAGTAGCAAGTATTGGTCGTGTGTAGCCATTTGTACCGTCGATACCATCCACTTCGCGCGAGAGCCCTTTTGCTGCACTGAATGAGCATGATAAGGGTACCGAAATTGGAAAGGCAATTTAGTCGAACGTAAAACATGTTTGTTATTAAATAAAAAAAAATGCGATCCTCAGGTATGTGTATATAAAACTCGCTCAACTGGGTGATAAATGATTGGTCAGCAGTTGAGTGTCGTTTTGTAGTGGTTTTTATTAGTTTAACTAAATTTGGGTATTTAGTACGCATGATTCATTCATGGTGACTCAATGCCGCAAAAGGAAGGGAGTAGCAGGCCAATGCACAAGCAAAAGACGCTTACGAATCGTGCAGAAGTAGATAAGATAATGAGTGCTTTTGCGCTACAAAAGAAGTTTGCGTAAGGTATTGTGCAGTTAAAGAGTGGTCGATTAAGACACGACTCAAAAGAATCTGCATTTAATGGAAAAAAGCATTAAACTTGCTATCCAAGAATTTTTGGTTAACATTTTAGAGTTGATCTGTAAGTTAATTCAGTGTATAGAAATGTAGCAAAAATGGTAACGAACAACCAAATCCTCATAGGGAAAAGCAACACTTTAACCCCAAATTACAATGGTGTGAATGTGTCAATGGATCATAAGGCTTGAAAAGTTGGTTAACTTTAAGAACTAAAAGCAATAGAACACCAAGACCGTTAAATAGTTGAAACGGTTTAAGTATGTTTCAAGATTCAAGCTAACCATTAAGCTGTAAGCAAATTAATGCATTCATGGATAATAAAAAAAATATCAGTTTGAGCCGTTCAACTGCGAATGTTAGACTCCGACGAAGATCATCGTACAGTACGTGACATAACTTTAGGGGCACTAGTGATTTTTAATATAATAATTATAATCTTTAACAGATGAATAATCTTCTAGTTTATCCACTTTATCCCGACACATTTCTACTATTACTATTTGAAATTTATACCCGATCGAACCAAACAACGTTTGGTTTAAAAAGGTACACAATTTGATTATATTTTCATATTTATCTACCACCGTTTTAAGTGTTCGCTCGTACGTTTAGTATCAGATGTTAGTTAGCTTCTGCAAAAAACAGATAACGTACCGGAATGGAACAGTCATGTCCGGAGGGTTTGAAGTGTATGCTAGCTGTATTTACTCTTCAACGATCGATTCATATCGAGGGTTGAAATGAGTGTCTTCAAACAGAATTTTGCGCCTTTCTGCTAATGCCTCTTCAATATGGTACTGTTTACTTAACCAACCAGGCCAATCGAGCAGTGTCTTTGATGCAGCGTTAATTGTGATGTAAAATAAAAGCATTAAAAATGGTACTTTTGCACTGTGGCAATGCTTTGATCACGCTTTGGCAAACTGTACCACACTTTGGTACCTTGATATAGCGGTTGAGCTGAACTCTGATGGCTGTTCCCGTTTACAAGCCCGGCTCTATTCGCAATGATAACGTATCAGAATGTGGGATCCTCTCACAACTAGGTGCAAACATAAATTACGTAACGGTTTTGTGCCGGATATCTTCGACAGGTAAATGCAAACGCTCCCCGTACTCCCAACGGAGATGATAAACGGTGAAATCATTTCATGTTGCTTGAATATATACACCTTCGTGCTATCGTTCAGTAATTCGTTTTGTTCTCGGTAACTACTGCGTAACAGTGCATGATTTCCATCGTCGGGATATAAATGCAGGTAATACCTTGTTCTGGTGTTCCCAAAACAAAAAGAGAAGCTCTAACCCGCCGCCGCGCGTAACACAATTACTTCTCACCACGGGAGAAAACTACCATGGGAACAAGATAAAGTTTCTTATCGCTTATTAAATATTTAACTCCCAATCTGAGGAGGGTTACATTCTACACCTGGACGTCTTAAAATTGGTGTTTCTCACGCTTTTAGGAATTGAATTAATCGTCACAAGCATCTTTAATCTGACAAGCACGAACGTACAGCGCGATCGTCTGTAAGCAGTACTGAATGTATCACGAACATGTCTTCATTAGAAACCACCACGTCATGTCACGACGCATTCATTAACGTTTGGTCCAAATTTCTTGCTCACGAAACTTAAATCAATTAAAAACGTTTTTTGGGTACCGAGTTGATACATTCGAATGACATGATCATCGGTCATTGGGCTTAAAAGTGGATTTATTTCTCCGTTTTTTTTTTTGTGTTCGTCAATCTTTCCCAACTACAGGGCTTTTAAAAGCTATAGAACCGTCTTAGTGTATTAAAAACTATGGGGCGAATTTCATGGTTAGTGCGCCATCATATTTTGAGCAAACTTAACAATATTTTTCTAGGATTATAGCACTCCCAACTGATGAGAGAAAAACAAGATAGTCCTATAAGTTTGAAAAGAACTGTATTTTGTTGCAACAAGGATCTCTAATCGATTGAAAGTTAGTTCCATTACGCTAGCATTATTTTATTGTTGTATGGTGGAATTTAGCAGAAAATGTCTGTTGCAGACACGCTTCGTCATACTATCAGCCACACAGGAACATACATACATCAGTAGTAGCACGTGCCCAGTCCACGTCCGTTAAACGTCACCATAAGAAGAGACGAAACAAAAAGACGCGCGCCAAACATGAGAGTATGTCATCGACCTGTCGGCTCGATTCCATTTGGTGACGTTTAAGTAGTACCGTAAATCAGCTGTGTAGCACGAGGCGTTAAACACGTTTTGCTTCACCATCACCAGCGCAGTTATCCATCCAGACTAGGAAATCGGACATTAACGTACTACGAGCGATTGCAATAGCACCCGTGCCCGTGTCAGAAAGCGAAAGTGACAATCGCATCCAATCTAATCAGCAAACCGTCATGTGCACATGACCTGGGGTAGATGGTTTGGGAGCAAAACAAAGGCACATAAAAAAAAAAACACCAATACCTGCAGCTGCATGCGTGTTTGATTTCATTTCCGATTGTTAGCTTTCAAAGTGGAATCCGTGCCATAATCGGTTATCGTAGGACCCCACTGCCTTTGTGGTCCGTTCCCGCATGCGTGTATGCATGCTTTGTTGATTTTGAGTAACAAAGACCAGTGAGAATAGGAGAAAAGCTTGTGGAATTTATTTGAAGGCAATAGAAAACTCATCTTTAGCGCCTGCTCTCTGCTTCACGCTGCGCCCACATAAGCCACCATTCCCGGCTCGATTGCGCAACGAACGAATTTGGATGAAATTTATTATATCTGCCTTTCGCTTCCACATCGGGCCACATCTCCGGTGAAAGATGGCGGGAAGGAATTCTATTAATTGCATCCCACCCAACAGCAACAACTACAACAACAAACCAACCACCCAACTGGTTACGCGTCGCGCAACCCCCCCCCCCCCCCCCCCCCCCCCCCCCCCCCCCCCCCCCCCCCCCCCCCCCCCCCCCCCCCCCCCCCCCCCCAACCGAAGTTCCTACGCGTCACGTAACGAATCGGTAATCGGATGAAAAGTGAATTTTATCATCCGTTTGGTGGGTGAGCTTTCGGTCTACGAACTTTGTTTTTTTTTTCTATTATTTCCCAAGCAGGTGGGCTATGGTTTCGTGGTTTAAATACGATTAAAAGCTTCACGGTGTGATTAACATGTCATCTGCCGGGGCTCCGGAAAGCCACCAAAATGGGGCTATTATTTGAACCAAGCGGAACTGCAGCACGGTTTAGGACGTTCGATTTTCTACACTCAGCGTACATGCAAGAGCGGCTGTATTTTGTTCCGGTGTTAAGTAATATGTTTATGATGTGTTGTTTCAGGTTTTTGTTTAAAATTTAACTATAACTCTATAATACCTAATTAAAGCGATGCTCCATTTAATCCATTTTCTATACAATGTTACATTTTTGACCTGATGAGTAGAGGAAAATTCAATCAATTTTTGAAATGTTGAAACATTTTGTTACAGTGTGCTCAAACGTATGCAAATACCATGGAAAACTTTTTACTATATTAACTGTATATTGAAACAATTTATATAACTCTTACTCTTTTTTTGCTATCAACCAAAAACAAGGTGTCTTATACTTAAGTTGAGAACTGTAACTAGCCTATAGATATTATTATCTCTATTATTATTATTATTATTAAATAATTACTTTCAAAATCGGAAAGATGCAATTAATTTACAATTTTCATGTAAAATTGTGCATTTTGTATAAATAAAATTATCGCTGAAGCACCTCTTCTAGATGGTTGAATAATTTAAATCACTTGGATTGATATACTTGGCCTGGCCGTTCTAATGAGAATAAAAGCTCATAAGTCATATCTCTTCTCGACCCGAGCAAAGCCTTTGTTGCAAAGGGCAAAGTAGATCTCGGAATAAATCATTTAGCAAAAAAAAAAAAGCCACGTATAAAGATATCAACCAGTTGTCGTTTCGCGACCTCGACCATGAATTGTAATGCATTTTGCCGCCCTAGTTTTCCATTATGCAACGCACCAATCCTTGTCTTAACCACGCTCTCCAAATTTTTGGTTTGTTTTGCATCGCAATCGCGTTGCAGTGCGAACTCGGCAGTTTGTGTGACAAATATTGAACAAAACAAAACAAAAACCCACTAAAGGTAAAAAAAAAACCCACGCCGGTGCAATTCTGGTGAGCAAACCAAAACAGTTTCAGTGGGTTAGTAAAGCTGGTGAAGTAAGCGCTATGGAAAAAAAAACAAAACTTAAAACATAAACGCGAAAGAAAGAGCACTGCAACGGTGGTAAAGCGCTGACCGAGGCGTAAATATGACACGCTGCGGGCAGCCTTGAAAGATGGTCAAATATTAAATGAAATCCAACTTCGTCGCGCTTCATTGGCACAGCTCCGTCCGTGAATGGGAGATGAAGCGACAAATGTAATACTTTCGTTTTTAATTTATATCTTCAACTTCTTCAAGTTGTGATGACAGCATGTTCATTTTGCCCTAGTACTTAACTGTACTGCTATGGGAAGCTTGTTTGATCAGCAAGAAACATAATTTATTCTGGCGTTCAGTACTAATTCTCCTCACGATCAGGCGTTTATAATCTTCTCCAGTGGTCAGTGCTGGAAAAAATAAAACGATCGTACAAGTTTCGATTAACTGGATATTATGTAAAATTAAGCCAAACAACACTACAACCTGACAATCTAAACAAAAAACAACCACAGATTGGAATGCGGAGGTGTTGCAATTGAAGAATTGCTTTAATTTCATCCCCTTTTATAGTCGCCTACTGCTTGTAGTCGTTTGCACATCGCACTGAGTAAAAATAAACACTACCCAATGGAGAAAAAAAAACTACTTGCGGTGAGTGAACGATGTGAAGTAAGGGAAGGTGATGGAAAAAAGGCAAGCGGTAAATAGTGCAGCCACAAAGATTAACAACAAGGGTACCTGTCCGCACAAACAATAGAGTCATTTAATTGCTTCGAAAGGCGGCCAGAAGCCTATTGGGGATGCTAAGGGTGGACGGTGGCTAGTAAGTAAATAAATAAACACGTACAGACCAGCGCCAGTCTGTAATGCTGTGCTCGCGCAATCGCAAACCGAAACGCGGCAAAAAAAACCCCCGCGCCAAATCTCCCATGGTATGGAAGCACAAACAAAGATTTGGTCACATTTGTGTCGCTACAATGTGGTGACTAACTGCATTTGTGAAGGTGCTGAAATGCAGGTGTACCAGAGGGAAGCGATATTTACTACAGGATGATATTTTAAATAAGATTCAACCAAAGTGATCTCAATTACACTCGTTGGTGGCAATCACTCCAACGCATACCATTACAAAAATAATGAACTATCATACTCCACAACGGAAACCCATCGTTCAATAAGTGAAGTTTAAATCTATTCAAGAATTATGTTCTGAAAATGGTGCGAGAAGGTTAACTGTATAATTTAAAAAACATAAATGTACAACTGAATTTTAAATTAGAAATTCACAAAAATGTTTCTTACGATGATATTTTTCGTATAATTTTTAGAGGATTTCAATTTCTTTTAAAGAAAAATGCTATCCATTTTGAGATCAACTGTTTTCCATACGTTCCCATATGTGTTCAATTCCAAGCGTTTTAGTAATTCCTTGAATAGTTTTATTTTTTCTCAGGAATTCTTCATGGCACAACATATTATAATTCAAATTTGATGTTTTTCCTTCGAGTCCATATTTGGGGTACAATATCTTGTATGTCTTTTACATCATTTACCTTTGAACTGTTTGTTGATTCTAAAAATTGTTTTTCACATGTAGAAATTAATCAATAAATCTAAGATGAAAAGATTGCTTGCAATGGTAGCAATTAAAGCCGCTTCACAGATGCAGTACGTAGTGGAAATCTTCCCTAATGAATAGTCATACCACAGCTGCCTAACTAATTTCGCCCCAAAACACCGTCCGATTCGGCACGTGCCCAATTGACGTGCTGTACCGCCGTGACGTGACGAATCGTTTTGACACAGTCATATGCATTCGTGATAAACTATAAAAAATCCGTGGAAGTGGTAGACATCCCATGCCGTAACCGTTAAAAAGTGGCCGCGGTTGAAATAATTAGAGATTAACGTTTCGTTGGTGGAATGTGCGCTGGACACGATTTTGGAGGAATGGCAAATAATAGACATTCCACCACTCATTTCCGTAGGTAACTTTGGTTCCAGCCAAAAGTGCCACACACATAAATGGCTTTATTCCCACGATGGAAAATGGGCGCCGGTACTAGCGCACCTAAATACATGCTGCTCGTGTATGTGTGCCCTAACCATACGCGCTCGTTGCTGGTACGTTTCACATGCGTTTGCAATGCGTTTGCACCACAGCTTCAATTAACCCCAATACACCCAACGACCGACCCCGAAAATATTCACCCGAAGTGCGTATTCGATGTGTGTGTGTGTAAGTGCTACCGATTTTTCCCTTTACTATCTGTGAGCCGTACAGGCTTACTGATCGTCGATCAGTCGATCAGATTCAGTTTTTGCTATTTTAGTTTTTTCGTGTCGAAGGTTTTGCTTTTCTTTTACTGACCGCTTACCGTCGCTTGTACATCCCATTAAACGCATCGAACGCGCAATAAAAACGTGGGCTGGCCACCCTAGTTGATGGTTAATGGTCATTAAGCATTTGTTAAACAAAAAAAAAGCTCGTCCACCACACGACGGAAGCAGAGTGGATGTGTGCGGTTGCAAAGTTTGGCACCTCGTGTGTGTTTTTTTTTTTCGGTTTGTTTTCTATTTTCACAACAATCTCATTGTAGTTTTCCTTTTAATAGCCCCCTTACTTTATAGGCTGTTACCGTATGCGGTATGATTTGTTTTTTTTTGCTTCTCAATATTTTGGTACATTTAATTGATATTATCTGCGTGTTCGTTCGCCTCCGAACGTTTCTTCACGATGCTGTTTATCGTACGCTCAGCTTAATTAACACATCGCGGGTGTTTGATGGCTAATTAACGGACCCTGCCGGGGTTGATTCATCGTTCCATCATATGGTAATGTAGCATTATGATATATTGCATTAGGTAAAATTATAAAAATATTTTATTTCCAAACAAACTTGCGGCCTTAAAAGTACCTTCCCTCTTCGTTGCGAGATGCTCGAGATATTTGTGGCATTTTGTGGCACAAAGGAAACTTCCTCCTCAAAACAAAAAACAAAACAAAAAAACAAAGCACCGTTCGCTGCTCGTCGAAAGTTAACGACCGGTAGAAGAAAAATGAACCACCTCATACCCTCTCTCTCAGCTCGCTTTCCTACGCCGGAGGTCGCACATTGGCTGTCCCCGTAGGTGATTTTTGGAGTTTTTTTTCTACTTTTCTTTCACTTCACTCACGCTGATCGCTGTTGTAGCCTTCCACACTGAATGGACACAGTTTTCTTCAGCCTCCACAAATGGTGCTTCGCACTCGCCGGTTCGTTTTGGGAAGGAAAACGAACATTAAAATCAATCAAAACCAATGCGACATTACGAGCGTGCGTTTAGCGAGGAAGCAAACGCTAATCGAAAAACAGAAAAACGCATTAAGAAAGTGTCTGCAAAGTGTTGCTTGGGGCATGTATTATTATTTTTTTTTTTGTACAGAAAGTTTTTCCCTTCTGTTCTACGCACGAAAAACAGAAAAAGAAAAATGTCTTCCATTACAACGATTGGCGCGAGATATTTTAATTTTCTATTCCTATATGCCTTTGTTAAGCGTTTTTAAGTGTTTTTTATCTCCTCCGACGACCAACCCAAACGACGGTCGTGCGACAACGCAATCGTACGATCAATGTAACAAATGCAAAATCGAAAGCCTTATTTATGGGACGATCTGTTTCCCGGCGATCAAAAAATGCAGATTAAGCCTTTTCTGCCGTGGAATTGAAAAAGCATTTGCGTGTGAGTGTGTGTCTTAATCTGTTGGAATGATTTATTTCCCATCCGGTCGGGTAGAAGCGGTAGCTAATTAATAACTTATTTATAGCACCCAAGCACCCAAGGTGAGACTCTAGAGCGTTGCTTGAAAGAAAGTTGTGTAATCAAACGATTGTTTACAAAATAAAAGAAAAGAACAACATAATAGTGCAACTGCTATCAGACCAATCAATCGAATTATTTGAATCCAATTAAAATGCACTTCAGAAGCAACGGAATCGTGACCGGAAGGGAGGCCATTACGTGTGAGCTTTTACTTGCAACCTGGAACCTTAATGAGAGCGAAGGCGCACTCTCGTCAGCCATGCGCCGTTTAACAAATTGTGGCTGGTAAGCTTTACGAAACTAAACACTGTTTGCGCTAATTGAATTGTCAATTAAACTACATTTAAAACTGTCCAATTATCAGCCGTTTGTGCGCGAGATGAGAAGAAAAGTAAATACACGATTTTCCGGAATTTTACCACAGCGGCTAGTGCGGCAGAGGAGAAAATGATCCTCTATCTACGATCACTTTGTCAACGATCTTGAGCTTGTTGTGTTGTTTCGCGGTAGTAAAACTGGAGCTACAACCACCATGGCTGTGGCAGGTTTGATCGAAGGAAAAGTGTTGCTACTATCCGATCGAGATATCGCTGGATGTAAACTGGTGGACCGTCCTGGGACTAGTTTCATTTCACTTTCAGATGGAAAACTACACACACAGGTACGCCAACGTCTGCAAGTGATGGCCAGCTGTACCACCAACAACTCTGCCTATTTTTTCCTTTGCTCTCGATCGATAATGAGCGCAAACGCAAATAAACGTTCCCCCCGAACGTAGCGAGCGATGGCATTGTCTCAGGGCTGGATTACAACTCCACCATCCTGTTTGCGTGTCTTGCGTCTTGCTACATTTAGTATACATGGGGACATCGGAGCAGAAAGGAAAAACGCTCCCCATGGCTACAATTAACGTTTGCCGAGGCGATTGGAGAGCACTTGCTCCAGATCCTCATCTGGCAGCGATCGTCGCATCGGAAGGCAACAAAACCCGCTCTGCAAACGCAAGGTGATTAGACACTTTTCCTCGTCAAACATACAGCTGCAAGCCGAGCACCAGTACAAGCTCCAAGGCCGAAGGCCAACAGTGTCGACCACGCGTGCAGCAAGTTCGTGGTTGGTTTAGCGAACTTGAAAGTGAAAAGTTTCCGGTTTTTCTGCTTCTCCGTCGCTGCAGTGCGGCGCGCCAGGGGTTAGTGGGGCACCGTACACCGGTACACGGGGACTCCCGATCCGGGCAAGTACCTCCGAGGAAAGGTAGCGTCTAAGACAAGCGAACGTTGGCCTAGTTTTAACCGAAAGTGTCTACCCGGTTGGAGGTCCAGCCGGAATTGTGCGGCTTGCCACCGTCTGTGCAACTATTTTGATCCGATCGTCAATAAATCTTCGAGTCTTCAATCGGTTTGTAGAAATTCATCCGACGCCTGTGGCTACATTAGCCCATCGGCAAGAGGCTATCGCACACAAGGCATCAACGGGAGTAATTTGAGCGTTCGATGAATAATTTCACATCGGAATTTCAACGACAATGACCATATTGGCCATAGTCGTTTTGCTAAGCTATCTGTCAATTTACCTGTTGTATGAGCCTGAAGCCACTACGACAACAGTTACTTTGTTTCGAAACTTGTTTGAAAGATGATATCATAATCTGTATACAATATTAAGCATAGATAAGCTTTCTAATTTTTTTAACATTAATGTTAGTTACACGGTAAGCCGTTTATATAACAAAAAAATATATGTTACAAAATCCTGGTCACGGCACCATCCGGAATGACGATTTTTATGGTTTAATTTAAAACGTCTTTTTAACAACCAATCGTTCATAAACCATAGGAAGACTTAGATTTCCATCATTTCCATTTCCATTAAATTATTTTCATTCTTCTGTAGTAGTGGTCTAACTCGATCAAAGACCTTCAAATTTGCGATAATATTAGTCCCATTTGTGTCTCATTTCCAATTCCACTGTCACTACCACGAGCAGCCAGATGACCAGGTACCACGAAGCGGTGATCATTCGTCAACAAAACGCCAGTCGTTGCCATAAAGAGATCAGATCCATGGTTTTGCCGTAACCGGAAAGTAAAATTATGCACCACGTACAGTTGTTACGGTTGTATGTTGGTGATGGGTTATTGTTTTTTTTTTTTACCTTTTGCTTGATGAAGGGGGGATTTTTTTTTTGCGTTCGTCACAGTTTGATAGCAACCCTCCGATTCAAGTGTGTGTGTATGTGTGTTCTGATGTATGTTCGTTCTGGGGTTCAATGCTCATGCATGCGGAACCGGTGCAGAACAGAACGGATCCGTTCGGGACAGTTGAATCACCTTTTGTCCCGCATTTTGTTCTTCTCTGTTGCTCTGTAGCACGATGGTTACGTTATTTAGCACGTTGAAACATTTTTATAGTTACCGGCCTTTAACTATGTTTTTAATGCAAGCGGAACTTGTAATTTAATTTTCCATTCAATCTTTCTAAAAGCATTTCGTTCTTGTTTGACATAAAGTTTTATATTTTAAAAATCCATCCAAAAGACTTGCGCAACGCTTAGAACACCTCATCGAGCTGATGCAATAGAGCAAAACGTTAAATGAAAATAACCATACAGCTTAATCCTTACAAAGTATCGGTATTGCACATTAGTGGTATTAAGTGCTTGTTTTCATTCTCCGAGCGGTAACCAATTAGCCTCGATGATATTGTCCCGAAGCTAGTTGCGAACAGATTGCAAGTGCAATAAATACCTTCCACGAGCAAATCCATTCTTTCCATCACGAGGCGTCATATTTTTGGGGGATTAATTACAAACAACATCGATTATATAAGACACACGTATTGTCCAGTAAACGCCTAGCTAAGATACAGATCCGTGTCGTTTGCTATTGCAGTGCCTTACAATCCATTTTTCCCATTCATCCGTTTTCTTTTTTTGATTTCAACTCGCACCTAGCGCTATCGTACGTGATGAGGTGGTCTTATCGCACAGCAATTTAATTTATTGTGCACTTCTACCTCGCTAATAAATAGACCCGCCAGCTGATAAGATAAAAATCGCACCAACGGCCAGAATATCGGTCCCATCGATTGCATTTCGCTGTTTGCTGTTGGCCAGTTTCGGTGCCAAGTGATGTGAAGCGCACCTCTTTTTTTTTGCCTTAGCACACGGCAGTCATGCTGGTGAATGTTTATAACTCGCACAGGTTGCCAATCTTACTGCTTTTCTCACTCCCATCCTTCCATCAACTTGTTTAACCTTCCCGCCATCGTCTACTTCCGGCCGGAAAAGATCTTTCCTGTGCGATAATAATCGTCTTTCCGGCGCGACCCTGCGCGCTGTCGGCTAGTGTCAGCTAGATGAGAGAAATTTTGCAGCCCCAATTACCAGCAGAGAGGTCTGACCGTCTGGAATGAAACTCAACGGAAAAAGCAGGTTGCT
>STHB01010095.1:0-14205 GCA_018908115.1 Anopheles rivulorum | reverse complement strand
CACACACGCGGGCGCGCGCGTTAAGTGCATATACGCACGTAATGCTTCCGGCAGTAGGAAAACCGCAACGTTGATGATGCAAGTTGCAAGAGCTGGCTAAACAAATTGCACTTTTGCTGTTATCTCCTCTCGTTTTGTTTTTCTCTCTCTCTCGCTCTCAATCTCTCTCCTTTTCTATCGCACGATGTAAAGCCACTTACAAGCATTTGCACACACGCGACCCCCTCTTCTTTCCTGCCACGCTCCCTCGCCCACCTTAACCCTTCCCAATGTTCCACCCCAGTCAACCCAAGAGCAAGGTCACTGGACACACACACACGAGGGAAGGGTGGCGGCAAACTTCGCGACACGTGTGCATCGGAATAGAGAACCCGCGAATAAGCACCACCCAACCCACTGCTGCCACACCAACCCGCCTGCTGCAAGAGATGATCGTGAGACGGGACATGGGTGAGACCAGATTGTACCAGAATGGTGCCTGGGGGGGGTGGGTGTGGGGTGCAGGTTTTACGCTGACGACATACGGTCGCTACAAAGCAGCTAAACAACTGGAGCTAACAAGAACAAGAAAACACACGGTCACACACACACACACGCACACGCCGATGGTTTTATTGTGCGCCACACGACGATCCAACCGATGGATCCATCAACCGTCGGCCCGTGTGTTGAAGTATCTGCCTTTCACACCGTGCAACAATAAATAAATTACGATAAAAAGCACACATACACACACACAAACCCGGTTCACAATCCGGCGGGTCACTTGTTGCAGGCGAAGAGGGCCGCACCTCGAGTGGCCCCGTATCGGGCAACACGAGGCAGCATCGTACACTAGCCGGTCAACAACTCACAAAGCTCGGTTGATAACGGATGCCTAATCATTGCCAGAAGAAGAAGAAGAAAAAACAGAAAACATTCACACACGCCGCCCGTGTTTGCATTTACTCGTTTCAACCGTCCGCTAAAACGCCATTTTTTTCTATTTGAATTCTTCTTCTCACACACAAACACACACGCGCTGGCGACTGCTTACTACACTCAGCGCATAGAAAGGAGAGTACGTGTTTGCTTTTTTCCGCTTCCGGTTTTCTTTTTTTAATTTTGAATATCCGATCCTTACCGGATCAAACGAAGCCGTAGAACAATTGACGTTTGGCGCTCGTAAGTACGGGCACTTTTGTCTTGCACGCGCGTCAACGGTCAACTGAAGCGAGCGCGTTCATCAACAGTAGGCTTTGGTGAGCTGTGTAATGCGCGCGAGTTCATCCGTGCATGCGACGGAGCGTTCATCTCGCGTACGCGTTCACGCGACCACGTTCATTCTGTAATGCGAATGCAATGAATGCACGAGCGCACGCGCCTAACGTTACGCGTTTGGCTGTTTGATGCGGTGAATCGTTCGCTAGTACACAACGGTAACACACTAAAGTGACGATCGAAAATGTAGCAAATTATGACATTTCGTAGGCTTGTTATGGAATGTTATTAACAAAAAAAACAAAACAAAAAACGATAATAAATCATTCAGAATTATTCAAAATTTTGAAGGCACAGGTTCTCCAGGTTCTCCACAAACTCCATTTTAAAAACACACCCACCATGGTATAATTTCTTCAATAATCAAATACATACCAAAATGACACATCGCAAAGTGCGTCACCAAGATCTCCGCCGAGAACGGCTGCCAGTCTACTGGCGAGCAGACCAAGCCTCTATTTATCCATTCCAATCATCCAGACCATTCTAAAACACGATCGCGCGAAGCATCAACATTATGCAACACATCACAACATTAGCCCAAAACAAAACAAGCTCCCCTCACAACGACGTTCTAGTCCTTCCTTTCCGCGACTGCAAGAAGGGCCCATAAAGACACCGGTGCGTCACTAAAATCTGTGTCTCGGGTGGGTAAATTATTCGATTCTCCACCTTCCCCCCGGTTCCAAACAGTCCTCCAGTAAGACCACAAGTATAGTGTCTGGAAAATGTTCTCGAAACGGTGACAAACTGACCATCGCGTGTTCGCGGATTGGACCGGTGGACCGTACCGCAGCTTCGACTTCGAGCAACTTCCAAGCAAGTTCATCCGAGTCCAAGCCAACTCTTCATGGCGCCTATCTCATCTTGCATGGATTTATGGTAAACGGTGCTGTCCGTATGCAGGTTCATCAGGGGGAACCGCCTGGAACCGCCTGTGTATCCACGACACACAACAAATCACCCGGGCATTAGAGACGCACACACCACGGGGGGAGGGCGGTGGCTCCGGGCATCCTCGCGCATCCACTGTTTGCTTTCATCAGACCGATCAGTGCAATAATGGAGTTCTTAACCGAGGATTGGTTCCCGGTTTTCTTTGCATATGACCTCGTAAAATGCATCACTCGATCCTCCTACCCGGATCGATCGTTCTGGATGCGCAGCAAACCCATCCGCGACATTAGAGATGGTTCCAGCTTTATTCTGACCGCTATTGTATAAATAACCATTTTAGATTGTTATTAAAAAAAAGGTAGGAAAGAAACTATATTGTTTATACGACGGGGGAAAAACTCTACACAGGGTTCAAAGTACACGCCAGATAAAGGTGTACTACACATCCATACAGACGTCTGTCTTCTAAAATGGCGCGAAAACCAACGCTCAAGATGCACAATGGACGCAGTGCCCGTGGCGCACGACGATCGGTTCGCTCCTAATAGTGTAAATACTCAGAAAACGTCACGTCCACATTCCACAACCCCTGAACCCTAACTCCCCTTTCCTGCCACCCCCACCACTACTATCGCGCGCCACTGTCGGTGTAGTTCCCTTCGTTTCGATTCCCATCCCAAACCACCCACACCTACACCCACCCAGCTGCCCTATGGCTCATTATCTAGTCGCAGCGTAAACACACACACACACACACACACAGAGGACGAGGTAAGGGATAAGAGGATGCCACTTGTAGACGCGGCTCGTGTAAGTTGTTGTTTTGTTTGTCTCAGCGCGATCGGCAACCGGTGGCCATTTTTTTTTCTTTTTGGTTGATCGTTCTGTGTCGATCGTACGGGAACAGTGACTACCGGCATAAAACGGCACTGCCACAGTACCGTTCTCGGCGTTTGCAATGTGATTAGATTGCATAACACCTTTTGGAGGGGGGGGGGGGTGATGTGTCCAACCTGTCAACCAGCGCAATATGCGGTTGCAATGCCATGGAACGCATTTGTGTTGCGAGAGCGGGTGTGAGAACGATCCATTCACCAGGTTGCAACTCATCCGACTAATATGCTTTTGTCATCATGACTGACCTCAACCGACAACAGCGTTTTACTGGTTTCGATCGGTACCAGGTAGATCTCTTCTCGATTCTGTACTTTAAACAAAAAAAAAAAAGCACAATTCATTCAAAGCACAAGCACGATAATCAATCTTCACCTCAATCTCCCTCACACTTAAACACATGGAACATATCACAGTCCCGGTTCTGCGTTCGGATAATCCCGTTCAAAAAACAACAAGAACAAATTGCGACCCCCTCGCGCGGGGGGAACAACCGCGATTCGCCATTATGATTATGTTTACTGTTGTCATTTTTATTCATATATTATCACTTTAGTTTTGTTTTCTGTTATCTGCCACATAGTTTAGCGCTTCTGTCTACTCTTGCTTGGTTGCTTGTATGGTGTATTTCTTTGCAATTACATTGGGAAAAGGTTCGCATTCTACGTTCCCACCGGGTACACACAGAACAGCACGGCACCTTATACCGCTTTAATCTGTGTTCCAATCCTCCTCCAAGCTCCAATGTAGAAAATGTCTGTTCTGGTCTGTTTAATTTTCTTCATTTGGTTGATGTATAATTTTTGTTTCTGTTACGATCATGTACAACCAATCAGGCAGCAATCTGTGTTGGCAGGGCAGGACACAACAGCTGCTGTTTTGGGACAGGGCTGAAATCGAATTCTATACGCCACATACGGTAACGTTTGCGGCATATGATCATGATCTTTTGTTTTTTGTTTTGTTTGTTTGTTTTTGTTGTTTAGTAGGTACACACGAATTATACACGAATAAATGCTTCATTCTGCTCTTCACTGCCAATGCATAAGAAGGGGAGGAAAACAAACCACATTGAGAAAAGTTCATTACAAACACGCTTGTGTAACATGTAATTTGCACCCAAATCCTTACCCAAGAGTGGGAAAAACGCGTTACGAGCTTTTTGTTTGCGATTTAAATGTTTTTCGTGTTGTGTTTTTGCTTGCTTTTGCTTTAGTCTTCTATCGAAATGTTTGCTTTAGTTCATCGCTAAACGCTAGCTCCATGCTACTAACCCTCACGCAGCGAACCTTCTATGTAAATGTTTGTCTCAACCCCCTTTACACACACACACAAACACAAAACTACCTTCTGCTTTTAAGTTTCTGCACTTTTGTTTTTTCCTGTTATGTATATATATATATATGTATGTGGTGCTGAGGCGCACTTACCACGCCGTTTGTGGTAACGGGATGGTTTAGAAGGATAAAACAGTGTATGTGTGTGTGTATCTGTTCCTTTTCCATCTGTTTCCTTAATAGCTTTTAGTACTATTGTTGTTCGTACATTTAGAATCATGTTTGACTGTTGACCGTTTTCTCCATAAGCACGCGCAGGCGACACCGTCACATCTATACGTTTTTGTGAAAAGTTGTTTATGTGATTTTTTTGTTTTCTTTTGTTTGTTTGTTTGTTTGTTTGCTAAATAGTTAAGTTAAGAAAAGTCTTATCCCGTTCCGCATACTAATATCCGTGCACGCACGCACGCACTTCGCAAAAATTCAGCCATCGAAGGCGAAACGAAACGGTTCCGGCTCTGGCATACAAAGAAGAAAAGGGGATTTTACTGTTTGTTTGTTTGTTTTTTCTTTGTTTACGTTTACTTTACCAACACAGTAGTTAAAATTCTATTTGCTGAGCATGATAATTTCGTCGATATTTACCTCCTTTGCGTTGCGTTTTAGCGTAAAACGTTTCGCACTATTTACTTATAATCTTCCCTTCGCCGACTGTTACCGTGTGTGGTTTAAAACGCAGCAGTAGGGAATTAAATTTCCGTATCACTTCCTTGCTGACCTGAATCGAACTAAACTTCTCGAACTAATAATAAACCGACGTATTAGGTGCTACACTAAGGTGCAACAAATTAAACTAAAGTATAACGTTTCGCAATGCATTGTGGTTTTTTCGTTTTCGTTTAAAATATCCTAAATTAAACTAAACGAACGATCCGAATTGTTTGTAATAAAAAAAACACATACATTTGCAACTTCAGCCAAACCAAAGCCATCCACTGGGCGCAACAAACGTAGTGCCACCGGGGGGGGGGGATGTAAATGCTTCGTATGCAAAACAATAGAAAATCACAAACATACAAACTAAAAGCGAGATTCTGCTACTTTTAAACGATAATCCGGGCTTCCTCGCACAATCGCGACTGTTCGGCTGACCTTTAGCCTTCGCACTGCACCGAGCACCGGGCGAAGAAAGAACAAAACAAAACAAAAGAAAAAACTAAAAACATAATCATTATCCCACGAGGTGAAATGTTATCCCGAATGTGCACAGTGCACCGCTTTCGGTGCAGTTTCAACATCATGCTTGGAAATTTTACTTAACATATACAGCTAATCAGCCTTGGGCACAATCATACAAGCACTATTTGTTTGACACCCTCCTTCTTGCCTTGTATTATCCGGCAGAGGTCGATTTGCATGCAACTAAGGAACGTGTCCCCGTTCGTTCAAAGTGGCAAACTATAGCCCTAATTTCAGCCCTTCCTCCAGCTGGATCTTTTCGATCCAATCCATCCACCCGTGTACTACACACTCCCACGTCGCCTCTCTCACACAACCACACTCAGCCACGGTTTTCCTCCCATCGATAATGCTATGCGCCTACGGATATAAACTGAGCATTGTCCACCGTTTCTAAACGAGATCTAGCAGCGGAGTTCACTACCGATTACAAACGAGAAGATTGAGTTGTTTCGCCGTTACGAGCAACGAACGTAATTAGTATAGAAAACGCACAGAATGTAAGAATTCAGTATTCATTGTTCCTCTTTCCAAATGGGGGCAGTATAGGGTTTCCTTGTCCGGGCAAAAGACTGATTGATCGCACGATCATAATCTAGTTACAATTTCAATAATTCCATTACGCGTTGTGTGTGTGTTTTTTTTTTGTTGTAAAATTATCATCGTTGAGCAAACAGACATGTGCAAGGGGGGGAGATGACCGAGTTAAATATATATATATATATATGTATATACGACGCTTGTACTTATCGAGGATGACATATGTGTTTTGATTGATCTCATTCGAATCGTTTGGTCTTTTTTTGGAATGAATTGTATCTACCTGCACTGCAACGTTGCGTTTACTGTTCTTTTCCCGCTCAAAACGATACCAAACTTGTGCCAATAGTTAATGATGAGTGCTTTCTAACCTTTCTAACTGTTGCCCATCCCCGTCGTGGGAGATTTCTGCATTCGATACTGGTACCGTGGCATGTACATGTACGCATACGTTGTTCTATCTTTTAAATGCTTTTAATCAATCGTTTGCGGGTTGAGAAGTGAAATGCAAAATTGAAAACCGATATCAATTGCTGCCTATCCTTATTTAGCACAACAGAAGAATATTAAAAATATAATTCCATTTTACGCACTTATCAAACACACAACTCTCTCGCTTAACGTTTAATGTCTCTCTCTCTGTCTCTGCATTACCCTCGACACATGCTGAGTAAATATCGTAAAGCATACAAAACAGTTGCAGTGGCGATCGATGCACACAGGGGAAAAAAACCTATTCCTCTCTATCGTTGATGGCGAATTTATAAATCATAGTAAAACGAAAACGCAATTTGACCTAGCATCGTAGCAAAATGAACGTTTCCCAAACGTACGTTCAGCCATCCACAAACTATCGGAGCTGACCGTTGGCACGAAGTGTTTTGTAGTAGAAGAAGAAGCGAATGTCTATTTCTCTTGTGTACGGCATTGTATGTTTTTACGACATGTTTCGTGCGGGTACTATGCTTCCCTTCCAAAAAAAATAATGACCACATCATCGTCATCACCGGACCGGATTGAAACGGCGAAACGGGCTTTACTCATGTTCACTCGGTGCGCCGGGATAGTAGTAGGGCGGTGGTCGTTCATACTCTGCTGCTGGTGGGGCCATCGGAGGATTCTGATACCGTGGCGGTGCGCCATCCCAGTTTCTGCAATTCAAATTCAAACGAAACATTTGATTAGTTTAGCTGGTAAGGATGCCGCGACCGTCGACAAGTACGCGCGAAAGATTCGCTACTTCTAGCAAAAGTTCAGAAAGAAAGAAAGGTGTGAAGGGCAGGGAAAATAGAAACGAGTGCAAAATTTTTCTTGTTTTTTCTCTCTCCTATGTACACAATACATATACATTGACACGTGCACGTGCACTTCTTTGCAGTACCGCGCTTTCCAAATCCAAATCACCAAACACATACACATGAACATATATACTTTCATTCCTATAACCTCGTTTGTTTTTACATTTCTCCTGCTGCTAACATAATTATTCAATTCCTTAACTAATTTTTCAATACCAATCGTTCGTTCGTTGTATACCATTGTAGGTATTGTTTTTAAATCTCACACCAATCAATGTTTTGAATAAACCCGCCAATACCTTCTAAGTCTTGCATTGTGAAACAATAAAACACACTCAACTCACGACATAATGCAACCATTTAGGAAAAGGGACGCTTATGGCAACTAATCGACAAATAGGATATTAGGACAGTGTGCGAGTATATGGCTATAAGAAAGACTACGGAAGAGGAATCGGTTCGTGGGCAACCAATAGATGCACTCGAACGGTTTTTGTTTACTCACAGCTTACTGTAGAAGGGGCTATTATAGCCTGTATATGTCGGCTGTCTTGGTATCTATCATATGCGAGTTCTCTCTTATATTTTTTTTTTGCAAGTAATATCAGAAGTATCTTTTGTTTACGAAATGGGACGATAGTATTGTTGCTGTTGCTGCAAACCAAACCCGGCACGGGGTCGACCATCACAGGTCATATAGTGGCATCTATTTTATTTCGTTTCAGTTGGTATCGATCGCGGGTAGATAGAATCGTATCGATTGTACACGGAGTAGTACACCAAGGTGGGAGGAGGAAAAAGACAAAAGTGTACAAAAAAGAAACACACATTAACAGAATGTACCACATCATATTGTTGAAGAACATTACACGTTCCTCATGTAGAAGTATAGAAATAAGCGATAGCCTTTGAAATAAAAAAAAATCATTGAGAAATATGGGAGTAATGGCAAATCTTGTAGAATGCAATGAGTTTGTGCATGATGGTAACAACACGAAAGAGGCTAATAGCAGGAGGATCTAATGTTGTGGTGACATTAACCAACAATTAGACGCACATCGCAACGGGTGGGATACACAACAACAATCGAAAAAATACGGACGGGTCAGTAATGTTCATGCTACTTGCTGCAAATCAGCGAAGAAGTAGTGTATGTACAAGGAATTTACGAATTCCATCAATGCCATCCCTTCGGTGCCAATTAAACACACACACACAAAGCTGTAGAAACATGTGTTACCCTTAAAAACGGTGTGACGTTTGATTTTTTCGCCCACAGCAAATATGGTACTAAGATCTAGGACAAAACATGAAACAACCAGGCAGGGGGAACGGTAGTGTGGTGTATCGAAAACGGAAAATACAATTAGAGGTGAAAACAGGGAGGGCACTTTTGAGGAAACAAACGACAACAAATGCAGCTACGCAACGACAGCACACAACAGGATGAGTTGCAATGATATGGCCAGACAAAAAAGAAAACATACAAGAGCGAAATTCATAGAGAGTTCAAGGTTGAAGTTAGGAAAACCTGCCACATTGTATCGCTTCCTCTGCTGTTTAGTAGCAGCTACGAACACATAATCATTTTCTGGAGCGACATGCGATGCAGTTTACGATATGCACGTTACGTTATTCGGGGTCCCTCGTTCTCCACGTACGTATCCTTCTAGTTCTACTGAGCACAATATCACAGGAAGACGGGGGCTAGTATTTCTCGTAACCACTGTCGGTGCGTGTTGCCGAATGCTTTCCACCGCTCTCTTCGCTGGCCAACGATCGTGGCCGCCGGAAGGACATGGTACGGAAGTCCAGCGGTGACGGTGTACGCGTTGGCACGAGCGCCATCGATCGTACCGATCCAACGCTACTGCTATTGCTTCGGCTCACATTGCCGCCGCCGGTGCGTGGCATATGCTGATGGTGCTGCTGGTGCAGATGTTGATGCTGCTGTAGCATTGAGGGCAGATAGGACGGTTGATGATGGTGGCTTCGCCGATCGTGCCCCGCCACTGTTAGCAGATCGGACGAACCACCAGCTGGCGCGTACTGGTCGTACTGCTTCAGCGCCATCTGGAAGTCGTCGAAGAAGCTTTTGCTAAACAGACGGCTAAGCATCCGGTTCGGTGAACCGGTCCCTGGCGGTTGCGAGGGTTGAAACGATGACGCTATTGCCATAGGCGATGAGATGCGCTCGCCGGTCGGACTGGTAGTTTGATACGCCCCGTAGGACGCCGCCGGGTCCTGTTCTTGGGGCTCGTGCGACGTTAGTAACGACATTGGCAGTGACATTGGTAAGGGGGTAGAGTGGTGACGTTGGTGCAAAGTATGGCGCTGCTGGTGGGAAGTTGTTAGTAGTACCGGCGGTGGCGAAGATGCCACCGTTTCGCTTCCACTATGGGTTAGTATTGAAGGGATCTGTGACTCTACACTGTTCGGGAAGTACAGAAATGAGATGCAGGTAGTTAGTGCCGTACCGTCACTGGCACAATATGAGACGACATCAAACAAGCGGTTTGTTTTTCGTTCGTTCAATGAAGAATTTCAGTTTGAGGCTTTGGTTTTATGAGCGACAGTGCCGCACGCAATGCATTCGATCGCCTGGCAGCAGTAATGGTACGAAATGAGGGTTGAAAGTTGATAAAAGCTGCTCCAGCGTAACCAGTTCATGGTGTGCTTGCGAGAAGTTCAATGCCTAAAACGTGAACGCTTGAATGGTATCTCTAGCTAGACAAAAACAATCTGATATCTACAAAGGACCGAAAACTTCTACCCTAGCGCGCTTACTACAATCCTACTACAAAAAAAAGACGCTATTCTCTTACAACAACAAAAAACAACATCATCACTAGTGGGTCCTGCTATTGTACTGTTATGATGCAAATTGCGATGCACGCATTATTCTCTCATGTACTTTCACTACCATTCACAAATGTACTTGAAGCGCTTCTCTTCGTTGAACAATGTACCTTAATGCTTGGTTGTGATGGAATCGTACAATGCATGTTCATGTGTATGTGTATGTATAATTTGTTATGGCATGAAAATGTGAGCCAGTGCACTTCACGGAGAAACAGTGAAACTCCGATAGTTTGTAGTTAATACCTTGGCACACTGTCTATACAAGTGTTCCAAAATGTTTCAATATTTGTGTGTCGACCATTATACTACTACCACCGCAACACTTACTTCGGAGCCATATCGTTGTACCTTGGGTCACGACTGTGCGATGGGCTGCCCTCCTCGTAGTAGATCTCCCGACGATCACGTGATTCACGGCGGCGATCTTGCTTCTTGCGGCGTTTGTTCTTTGGACCACTGAAAGCACAACAAATCCGGGAAAGTGGTAAGAACATTGCTCTAAACACACACCACACATTCGCTAACCATCAAATTACTTAACACATGACAGCTTGTTGTCTTTAATAATATAGATTCTTTAAGGTTTCATTACGCACTACAATGATGGTACGATACAATACTTTCAAAATCGATTAATATATCATATAGTAAAAGTGGCCTAGAAAATAATCTCAAAACAGCTGTTAGACATATCCAGTATCAGGCGTTTTAGGCGCCAATAAACAGCGTAACAAAACCAAAAGTAAAACAATAACAAACAAATACAAATCGCAAAATAGAATTAATATTACAAAACCAAAGACAATCAGGAAACATAAAAATGCAGGCGATTAACAAATGACTGTGTTACAATAAACGTTTCGTACATAAACAGGGAGCATTGGATTACTGTTGTAAGTACGACCCGAGGTCATTATAGATCGGAAGATTGTGTTTCTATGTAGGACAGTTGGTAGTATTGAGCTTAAACATTCCTAGCACCCATTACTTCGATATGCCCTTGCAATGAAATCTGGCAGCCTCTGGGGAATGAACTTACCTCGCAAGAGGAATGTTATCACGCTCGGTGTAGGCATCATACAGATACTCACTGTAATGAGAACGGAAAATGACAAGAAGAAAAACAATACCACAAACATAAAATATCGCATCCGGTTAAACCACCATCACCACACACGCAAAACACTTGCAAGAACAGTAGAAGATGTTATGTTGGAAACGTTTCTTTTTCTTTTTTGTTTGTTTGTTTGCAATAAACTAATACCAGATTGTAACAAAATAAAAACAAAAAAAAACATAAAAGATAAACTATTGTACACGCTTATCAAACCGTGAGAAAATCAATATATCCAATCTATGAATCAATTCTACACGAACGAGAATGAACGAGACCAACCGATAATGAAGGTATGAGGTTACGTGAAATGAGTATAAATTAGAACAAAACAAAACAACGAATCAAACTTTCTCTTGCTGTAATGCAGTGTTGTGCACGATGCAGGTTTGTTTGCAATGTCAAGTGCAGCACTTCATAGCACGCGTGCATCGTTGAGTGAAAAAAAAAAAACAATGTCAAAGATATGACCCAACACATTTACAAGACCACCTAATGAAGAACGTACAGAACACACAGTTCACGGAGAATTTTGTATATTCTAAAAATGTTTTACCAAAATAGTACATTCCCACACCACACGGTGCAAGATTTTAGAAAGCTTTCCGAAAGAATTTCGTGAACCGATGTTTTCAGTTTGCAATGTCATAGTCATAGTTAAATGTGATTGCATATTATTTTGAAACAAAATTTATCAGAAAATCCCAGACTGCCAAACCTTTAATATTATGTTTGTTTTATTGTCAAATATGTTTATTTACGCGTGTAACGCAATTCTCTACACTTACCTATTCTACATTTTGTACGATTATATTGAAAATTTACTACAATGGTAGGATCAAACACACTATTTCCAACATTGTGAGCCCATATTTACAACTGGCTTACGGGAACTAACTAAACTTATTAGTGCATTCGATGTACAGTGTTGAAACTTAAACGATCGCTAAAATATACAACTATAAAATCATATTCAATATCGTAGTAGAATCTCTTTTAATTTTAGTGCGACTATATATGGTTCAAATTTTTATCCTTTACGAAGAAAAAAATAATCATAATTTGGTACGGTAATCACAACCAATTCCATCTTGCCAAATGCTCATAATATACTAACATTGTTAATAACATTGCAACATATTTAAGTCAGCATCATGTCTGTCCAACTATTGTTCTTATTACTATGTTTTCCTCACAATAAAGCAAAATTATAAGCAAAAGTGGAACTCGGCAACCATGCATTATAATACTGTTATTTTTGGAAGCGTTTTAGCCAACCGCATGCGCAAATTCAATCACTACATCCAAGCTGCTCCAAACAACCCTAATAACCACACGCACCTCATGCAATGATTACTACAAATATATACTTTTAAGTTAAAATAAAACATGCAAAAAAAAAACATAAAGTTAACTTTCTGGAGATATAGGGGCATGCAGTCGAGTAACTACTATAGTCTGTGAATTATAAATGAAGAGGTTGGAAGAGCTAGGCTTTTGCACTTACGATTCTACCATCGGGCCTGGATAAGGATCCGATTTTTGATACAATGTCGACAATTTCACGCCAAAAATAATTGATGGCAGGAACAGTAGCAGACACCATACTACTCCAGCCCAGAATCCATTCTGCAAAACAAACAAATATGACAATTACGATCACTGTTGGTACCGCCGTTCGTCGCCTCCTAAACAACCCAACACGCGTGTGTACTTACAAATGGATCAACGATCCGATTGCACGATGCAACAATCACCGATTCGTAAACGTTGTACATCGGACCGCATAGACCAATATCGTCCTGCGTGGAATCGATCACGAACTTGATGTACGCATAAATTTGGTTGGTAAAACCGGTTACCAGCTCCTCTGTGATATTCTGCACGAATGTCATGCCGTGTTTGTTGATGTAAATTTCAGCTTCCTTGATCTGGGTCAAGAATTTGTCGATGGCTTTGGAGAAAGATTCTTCACCAAACTTCAAGCTGCTGTCCAGCTTGGTCGAGAGCTTAATAAGCTCGTTTGTGGACACAATCATCGGATCGACAAGATTGGTCTAAAAAAGGTAAGACAACAGGAGGAGGTATGGCATTCAGTATCAAAGGACAGTTTTTTTTTAAATCTACAATTACCCTTACCTGATAGGAAGACAGGTGCAGAGCTTGATTTTTAAGGTTCACTTTAATGTCGTTCATTTCCTTGCCCGGTGGAACGCGGTCCGCGACATCTCGTAGCTTTTGGGCTATCTCATTCAGGTTGTACTCCGTGATATTGTACGTCAACTGGAATATTAAAACAAGAAACGTCGTAAGTAAAAATGGATCTTTTGTTAGCTATCTTCACACTACCACTTACGTTGTCGGTAAATTTATCCACATCGAATTCGTTTAGTTTCGACGCCTGTAACGCTTTAATGTCTTCGGTTGCCTCCGGCGTAAGAATCTGTACCGGATTGATTTTGATCTTGAGCGTGAGCGCATTCAGCTCGCGTGTAATACCGTACTGCTCCGGGAAATCACGAATCGTGTCAATGTCGACAAAGTTGTTCAGCTTCAGTACCTTGTAGATTGATTCATTTTGCTGGCACGCCATAATCACCTGACCGATGTTTACCGGTTCCATTTTATCGCTGACCTGCAGCTTGGTTCTTGAGCGTTCGGCCTGTGCCCGCAGATCGGAGTACAGGCGGTTTAAATCAACGAACTGATCGATGTAGTTGACAATCTGATCATTGGCCGGATCACGAAGAGAATCGCAGGCAGCACGGCGCGTTAGTGTGCCTACCAGGAATGAAGCCAAAGCTACCGCCAGGATCACAGAAAA
>STHB01010089.1:0-14210 GCA_018908115.1 Anopheles rivulorum | reverse complement strand
CATCCAATATTTTTCTGCTTTCTTAAACCGATTGAAGTACGTTTAAAATAATCTTGTTTAGGTTCTAAAATAGGCCGAGCTTACGGGAAATACTCTCGCTAATCTTCAAGGGATCTATTTGAGAAAAGCGAGCAATGAAACACTTTAGGGAGTATACCTTTTTCTCTTAAACAAATACGAAAAGCTGATAAATCATGAAAGCAATCACAAACAGTCACAAATGATTCACGTAGTGGATAATTCTCTTTACTTACTTGATTATTTTCAAAAATTTCAAGAGATACTCAGAAGTATTAAACGTTACGAGGAAAACCTTTCTAAATAAATGTTTAAAGACAATTAGTGTACTTCAGATGTAAAAAAAATTAATTGTATTATCTATTCAATTAACCATTACACCTTTTCAAAGTATAGGAAACCCCAATAAAGCTGAAAAGCCTATAATAACCACAATTAACTTCAAATTGTTCTTTGCTTAACATGCGCAAAGTCGCTTGCATATTTCACCAAAGCGGGTTTTTCACAAATAACATCTTAATGTTTTAAATAAACCACATTTATGTGCATTTTGTATGTTCAATTTATTTTAAACTTGTAAGCGACATATAGAACTAAACTTTAATTTATAGTTAATGTATATTTACTATGGTAATATTGTTCATCAATTTATACTATTCCGTTCGTAAAGGGTTTAATTAAAAATTAAAAAAGATCGGCTTATAATAGTTTGTCTTAATGGAAATGTGTGCGTTCGGGCCACGGGTCACTCTAACTTTGCTCTTTTGCCAAAATAAGATGGTTCACAAAAAAAAAGTTCCTAATGTTACATCATCCACACCGAAGCTAGCACCAGAAATTCATTTTTGGCTTTGGCCATCAAACGTACCGCCTCGCACTATGTACCCTTCCCTGTCACGTCCTTGCTGGGCGTCCTTCCACCACCACAGGGCAATTTGCTGATAGACAGTGAACCTCATCATCTTCAAAGACCTTGCTTCCGCCTTTTGTGGCGTACCGAGCATCTTCAACCCGGCGACCGGTCGCATATAAATTCTTAAGATTTTCGTCATCGCTTTCGAGTGGTGCTGGCTGTCGAGATCTTTTAATAAACCCACTCGCGTGCGCTCTTTCATCTTCATTTAGGGCAACTTTGGAGCGTTCGGTTCACCCGAGAAGGGACGGGTCACAAGGGTGACGAGAGGGGACAATTTTCATTACGGGGTTTTTGCTATTTTACAAACCTCGTACTGGTGGTTGTCTTTCTTCCAACTCGTTGCAGACTCCCCATGGACGCATTACGAGCTGCAGCAAACAGCAGCAGCAGTACCTTCTTAGCGTCTGATGTCTGTTTTACGTTGCGTTGAAATGAGTTGAAGTTTTGCAACTTTCCATCCATTGGCAGCGTCGAAGATGCTCTGCACAGCTGAAGATGAGATGGCAGAGTACCTTTGTAAATGCTGTCGTCCCCGCTGTACTCGAATGTTTCCGGATGAAAAATCAATCCACACTGTGAGGAAGCATTGCCGCGTTAAATCCGGAGAAATGGAAGGTGATTAGCGCACGGTACAGTCTTCCACTGTGTCTGCTACTTGGCTACTGCGTTGTTGTGGCGGCGATGCTTAATTCCCCTGTGAGTTGATTAAATATTAAAAATTGGCTACGAATTATTATCCTTCCCCGTTCGAAACGGCAAGAAATATTGTTCCGTCGTCCGGTGCGCGATGGTTAGAAGATTGATGTGAGGTTAAAAAACGTAGACCAGTTCGCAGTAGAGTGGGTGGTTAGCGCCGGGTGCATCGCAGTCCAATCGTTTTGGTTTCGAAATCGTTTGGCAAATCTGTTGCGCAAATAGACCAGGAACGTTGATCGTTGCCTTCAGACGACATCGCCACCGCCATCATTATTGATGGTCGCGTACGTACAAAAATGGCATATCTTTAGGGTTCGCTCGCGTGCGGTACCCTCGTTCGAGTCTAGTCTTTGAAATAATATTTACTTTTAATTAAAAATGCAACGATGAATAAAAATCCCCTATTTTCTTGCTATCCGATGTAACATCCACGTTGTACTCCCGGTTGCTCGAGCAAAAAAGGAATCCAACCCATTGCCGAACGGCGCTGAGTGTACGACTGTTGTGGTGAAGGGATGATAGGATTGTAATTGAGTGAATGCACCCTCTTTCACCTATCATTCTTCCCATCTTCTCTTGAGGATGGCAGTGCCGTACGTTGCCATAGGTTGATGACGTAAATTATTGATATTCTGGAATGCGCACAACGTTTCACCCTCGCTGCCAGTACGCTACATCAGACTCTTTCAATTGTTTCATCCCTTGATTTGTACTCTTTTATACATCAGACGAGTGGTGGATGGCTACAAGCGCCACCAATTTTCGTGAAGAAGAGGGGCAAGATTTGTTTTAAAAATCAAGAAATGAATACAGGCAAACGTATCTTCGTCGTGGAGAATTTTTGCTTGAGCGGGTTAACGTGCATTTGATATATTTGTTTAAGGAATTTTAAAAAAGAACAGCTCGAATTGTCGAGAAATGTAAAAAATACGCCGTATGTAAATAAGCGGCTTTTATTCTATGGTGGAAAAAACGAGTTAACGAAAATCGTATTAAATTCTGTTGTGACTTTTCAGTTACTAAAACATCGCCTGTACAATATATGAGTTTGTTCCGTCTTACAAATAATATTTCTAATATTACACGTGACCCTATTGAAAACAATTTCCCGGTAACACTGTTTTACCCAAATACATTGAATGCGTTTTTTATTGTGTGCTACATTTTAAGCAATTGAAATTCACCATTTGAACATATTGAAAACAAAGGCCTCTTTTTCGTAAAAATGTACGATTTTGCAATGGCCAGCAAATACTGAACAACACTAAACCATACTTTGCTGATATGAATCTTTGCAACGCACAAATCCCGGTCTGTTTTAAAACATATGTACGTGATACATCTCACTATTTGCTAAACTGTTCCGCACACAAACGTAAAGTGCCCGATATCGCTGCACGTGGTCAGTTGTTTGCGCTCTTCCCTTAAAATTGTCGTGCTCAAAGAAAAAGGGTTGAAACAACACGAACACTTCAACGAATGCGAGCACGTAAATTAAATTTTTCCATCCCCGCTCCAGCGTTCAGACGGAATGCAGACGATTGTACGCTATCCGTAGGGGAAGAACCGATTTCCCAATGTCCAGCAGCCTCCATCGGTCAGCAAAAGTCTGTTGCACGTCACTTGCTAGCTAAAAAAGCAAGAGGGTGAAACATTATTTATTATTTTGTGATTAGCATGATATATTAAAAACGTTCCATTTTCCACATTCGTCGATTACCGTGAAGGATTACAATTCCACTCACTGTCGGGAAACAGGGATCACAGCACAGCACAGCTGCTTCAACCTTAAAAGCACTCGGTCGGCTACGGCTGACTTGCATTCTAATGATGGTAAACGGTCCACCACGCTCGGCACATATTAGCTGGCTGTACCATTTGCCGAACTGTTGCCTAATCCTTAATGTTTGCTGTTTGATTTGATCACCTGAAGTATGGCGGTATGCCGATGCGTTGAAATTTTATCTCACAAAAACCCCGGTTTGGCGGCAGCGGAGTTTACTGTGTTGGAAAATTAAATGCATCAGATCGTGTACGCCCACCGTTCAGCCAGATGGGATGGCAATTAAAATGTTTTAATCTCCATGTTCATATTAACAGGCACGGCTGGGTTATTTCATAAAGCCTACCCGGCTTACCAGTGGCGTCGTAAAATGGTAAGAGTTTTGCGTAGTACGTCTCAGCAGTGAACGTAGATTCTTTATACCAAAGTCAGTACGCACATTCGTTGTTAAATATGAACAAATTAGGGAAACAAATTGCTTAAACAAATAAATATTTAATATTTTATTATTTTCTTTATTGTTGAATTCTAAAATTTCATTCAATTTCATTTGATTGTTGCCCTAACACGAGACTACAAATAAAAACCTAAAATAAATAGAAATAAACTCTAATAAAAGCCACTACTCTGAAGTTAACAAATACATAAAACGCTAATCGTTATTCGTTATCAAACACCATGTTCGGTATCAAATCCCTCTCGAACTGAATATATCGTTGCAGGAGAATTAGTCCAATTGCACAATTAATAGTGTTCAATAATGGAAATTTAGAAAACAAAAAAACATATTTATAATTGTAAATAGATTTGAGCTTGAATTATAAATTTTTTTTCAATCATACAACTAATTTTGCTTGTAAAGTATTTACTTACTCACAAAATATGAAAACATAATGTCCATTACTTGTGAAAATATTCTCAATGCAATATCTTATGAAAAAGATGATATATTCAAATAGAAATGTTTAACAATTTAAACAAATGATTAGCGCGATAAACAAATGAAACACCCAGCCGTTTCATGTGAAAACTGTAATGAACCATTCTTTCAATATGTACAACCGTTGTTCAAACCTAAGACAATAAATTTAATTAAACCAAAAAAATTTAAATCATTACTACTTTAAACTTTTCAAAGATAGTTTATTTTTCATATTTTTCAGTAATTTAAACCTTTCCAAAAACAAAACACTGCACAGGAGCAACTTTAATTTGAAACATGCACACGCTTGGTCGCGATAGAATTGCGATGGGATCGCCGTACGCCTCAACATAATCAGATTTTAATCGCATCCCCTAATGGACAATTGAACATTGTCATATGAAAGCGGCACAAAAACACTGAGTGACACTAACAACAACGGCAACAAAAATCTGTGCGAACAAAACAAAAAATACCCTCATCAGTTCAGCGCAGATCAAACATTTTAATTTATCGACACTCATGTGTCCGCGGCTCAACTCACTTGCCCGCTTGCCTGCTTCTTTTCCGCGAGTGAACAGATTTAATAAAATGATAAAAATTCTCATCGTTCTCGTTAACCAGTGACAGTAGCAGTGGTATCGGTGTCCTCACCATCAGCACACGCCAACCCGGAAAATGCATCACCAGCTGCAGCTAGGCGTTGGTGTTTTTGCACAGCGAAAAGAACATACGCACACAAAAAATAACATCGTGCACACAAAATTATGCACAATCGCGAACGAGCGCAACGATCAAACTTTTTTAATATAAATTTATGTCTTCTTCAATAATACGGTGCGATTCTTTCCGGCCTTGCTTGCACCCTGCCGCGCAAACTGAAACCGTCCGGTACCATCCTATCTCAACCAATTTTACTTATACCTTCCCTGAATCCGCGGAAATTCAATTCAACCAAAAAAGCCCCCTTCGAAAAAAGCCCCTAACTGATTTTCTTTCTATCCCGCCGGTAGTGGAATATTGTTTGTCTCTGTTAGTATGCGACCGAGGAAAAAAAATGGTACTCTACCGCATCGACGATGGACACGGATCTTTGCGGCTTACGACAAAAGTGTGCTTTTAATCTTCGCAAGCAAGCTTCATTTTGCTTCCGTTTCAGCGGATGACCATGCGAAAGCTCTCGTTTTCCGCACAATCGAGTTTTGCTTCCGTACAGCACAACGATCGTGTATCTTTTTTTTTTGTTTTTATTTCTTGCGTTCGTCTCTAGCAGACTTTCCCAGTCCGATGTCTGCATTCCTATAAGAGAAGTTTTATTAAAAGATGCAATCGAAATTCGTGCTGAAAAACGTGTGTCACTTGGTGGAACAATTTTTGGGTTGCATTTCATTGAGGGTGAGTTTGTGTTTGTTTTTTCTGTTATTTTGGATAATGTTCGTAATTGATTGTAGGTAGAAAGACAAAAGGAAATTCATTTTACTCCTCTTTTCATGTGTTGAAAAATGAGAGATATAAAGAGGAAAACCAATTTATTGAATACTTAAGCTAGATAGGAAAGAATAATTTTCTACGCAATAGAATACAAGATTAAATTAAGTATTGGACATCTTTTCTGGGAAATTTTGCCTACAGAACATAATAATTTTTATTTTATTTTTATTTATTTTCGATTATGACGGCTAAAGCCGTACTGTCCACAACATAATTATATACAATTATTTTTAAGCTCAGACCTTGGAGATATTTTGATTCAAACAAAGGATATTTAATTATACAAATAAACACCAACAAGAAGCATGATAGAATCGTTGAAATAGCTGTCTTGAACAAATTCTAAGTCGCTTAACCTCAAAATTAAGCCAACTTTAAATCCTACTGCGTTATAAAAGCCTATCATTAGAAATTGGGTCGATTGTACAGTAGTTGCTGTTGCCTTGCTCTAAATACACAACCTGCAACTAAGAATTTAATGGAAGCGAGAATAGACATGGATTCAATGATACCGAATGAAGTTTTATTTAGAAATATGAAGTATTCTATCATATAACAGGTATTCTACATAACAAACGTGACAAAACTTCATGAAGCTTTAAATAAAGACATATTTTAAACCACATAAATGATTAATGGTAACATTATTCTGAGTAAAAATGTTTATATGCATTATAAAGCGAATCTTAATATCGAAAGTGCTTTCTGAACACTGCTGCTTATTCTGTTTTGTAAATAACAAACTCCAGTACTGATGTAATTTTAATTATTCTTTTACCAAGAACACAACTCAACAAGACACCCAAAACAACTTCCAGCATTGCTAATAATTATTTCGAAACAAGTTCATTATGTCGTACCAATAGCCGCTGGTTCTGGATTCTTGACTCAGTTCCGGGCAGTTCCGATGGCACTAATCTAATCAAACCATGACCCAATTCCAAAGAAGAAGCTACAAAGTGTGAATTACGAGCTCTCTGCCCATTTCGTGGCGATTCCACTGGCGCCAAGCTCATCGCAAGCTAAAGCTTACGGTGTGCGAATATTGCGTGATTGCCATATTCCCTCCAGCGGTGCGTTGTACTTTTTTCCTTCCCGCTCTGTTACTATTGGCCTTTAGTTTACTTTCTTCTGACGCTCATTTCGTGATTGATTGAGTTTGGTTAACGAGTTTCCCTTCCGTCAGTCAGTCTCGCTTTTCGATTTGCTTTCATTCGCTTTTTTATTCGTTATCTTACTTCTTCGATGGCTTCTAATTACGGTTGATCTGAATGGATGGAGCACCGAAAGTCTACAGCGAGCGAAACAGAAGCTAATATTTCTACCATTTTGCTGTCCAAAATATTCTGGTTTTGTCTGCAAGCACCGACAAAACTCCGGCACCAATTTCTTCGTCTCTTATTGACTTTGTTAATGAAGCAGGTGAACGGGCGAAACATTAATCGTACATAACCGAGAGCGAAAAAATCACAAGAAAAACAATTCCCTGCAGCATCGCTCCCCGAATCACGTGCATGTTTGGGGATGGCAAAACTACTAACAATCAATGGCAGCTGGTAGGAGAATTATTGTTCCGGGATGGATTACTGCCTTCGCGATACAATCACGATCCTTTTATAAAAAGAAAATAAGCATTTTTTCCCAGCCCGATCGCAATCATTCTGTTCGACCGCCAACACGTAGCACAAACTCTCTCAAGAGGACCATATACAAGACATCTAGAAATGTGCAATTGACTTTGTGGTGAAATTTCGTTAAAAGCCAATTGAAAAGGATGATTCTAATAAATCATTTAGCTCATCCCGTTTGCGTGCGATCCATCTCGGATCTTCGTTCGACCGATCTAAAGTGGTCCATCTTTCATACCGGTTTAGCTGGCTACATACCGGCAAACACCAGGCGCGTCCATTCCGTGCTATCATTACGTTGCATTTCTGGCTGTAGCGCCGGATGCGCGTGAAGCACTTGAAAAAATTGAAACGTTTTTTCCGTTACCAGCACTGTGAACGTGTCCGGAAGCGAATGGCTTTCGTTGTGCGGTATACGTCTGTTCGTTTTTTTTTTTTTGTTTTGTTTCACCAACAGCAAGCACCGGAACCGTACGCGCAACCACCCCCAAAACTCACATTCTGGTGAAATGTTGCGATGATTCACGATTGCCAATATCGCAATTTGATTTTCCCTTCCTTTTTGCGTGCATTCCCCATCCTTGGATCGGTATCGTGTCGGATGAATAACCGTACGCGTATGTTTGACTTATTACCTTTCGCGATTGGAAAACCAAAAATACAGTCCACGGTACCGGTACCGGCCATTGCGCGTGAAGCAATTTCTCATCAGATCCTTTTTTTTTTGTATTTGGTTTATTTTCTCTCACACCTACATGAATGTGCGACTGGCCACTTGCTTGGGGTGTCGATGCACAAAGGAACGGCACTAAACCCGACTGCTACTTCTTCAATTATCGATAAAGGAGACAGAGGAAAAATGAAATCCTAACCTATCGCTCGTTATCCGATGAAGATAGGTTATGCTTGCACAACACCGACGTTTTGGAATGACTTGTATGTTTAACTGAAAGGGAACAAAACCAGTTTTTGCTTGTTCTTTTTTTCCCACGGAAAGAATCTGTATGAATTTCGGATCAGCAATCACACGCGATGCTTCAAATCATACACCAGTTAGATAAATGAATATGTTTTTTAAGTGAAAGGAAAAATGAATCCAACAGATTGTTACTATCGCTTCAATAATATTGTACATTTTTTTCATTAATCATCTCTTTTCAGGGAAAATTACTAGCACAAAGAGTTCTGTTGTTATTTGTGACCAAATTCACTTTGTGAAAAAAATAATTGTATAGAAATGAAAACTTATAAAGGAAGCCGAATATTAGTCAGATTTTTTATTATAAGATATATTTTGCAGTTCATGATCTCCAAGAGTTTAATTTTTACTAGTTAAATATGTAAGCTTAAATCTGTTTATTATTAAAAATGGTTTTAGATGATTTTTTTATCTTATATAATATTTCAAATCTTTTGTAAAACGAATCATATTTTTTATATTTTTTAAATATATGAAACATATATTTTATAAATATATAGATTTACTAAATGCTAGAAACATTCAACATATTAAATTCTATAATTAATTTTCGTTACACTAATAATTTGCTCAACTGGACATTTTAGATCACATCCAACAAAGTATGTTTACTATCACGCTTCAAAAAAGAAATAATTCACCTCCGTTAATTGGCCACATCTACGGCATTCATGCATCAAACGCATTAAAAGGCTCCTCGATACTTTACGCACTGATGTATACAAATTCCTGTTGCACGAATTATGCTGCTCGATGCAAACAATTCCACACAATTTAAATCGATCGATTACTGCTAATTGGTTCTGTCGAGTTTGTTAAAAGTGGGAACAAAAAGTTTTCATCAATTCAAACATCCGAAGCATAAAATACGTACACACCAAACAAAAGTACTTCTAATTAGTGTTGAAAGGATGGTAAAGCTCAGTTTTGCTTCGATTACAGTCACCCCTCAGTTAAAACACGGCTGCAAATGTTGTTTGTTGTTATCATCTGTCAACTATCCTATTAAACACGGTCCCGCATTTGGTCCAACCATGCAATCCCCAACATGGGGAAGTTACCGATAGAAGTTAAAAAACGTCAGTAATACAATTTTGTTATTCGTTGAACGCAAGAGACTTTTTTGTATCATTCCTATTTACTAGTACTAACCATAAAAACTAGTTATATCTGCCATTAATGACGACAAATAGGATGTTAAAAGGATGAATCGGACATGTGCGGAGGTTATGTCGTTAGTAATCGGCAAAATAATTTATTTTTCTCATTTCATTCTCCATGTGATTAGCACTCATTATTTGCATGAGCATGGTCATTTGACTGTATGCAATTGTTGCTGCTGCATTTGACAGTTTTGACTGCAGCAGACAAATCTCACTCCAACAGGCAGTAGTACGTCCTGTTAAAAATGTTCACGTTTGGTATATTGAAAATGCTTGAAAGTATCAGGCAAAACAAATTACACTCATTCCCTATGTAGATTTGGTTAAAGTGATGTTGTTTTTCATATGTACATTGCCGTAAATCGCCCACATTTGGGTCTGAAAATGTTTACATACATGTTGCCTAGCGATACAAAATTGCCAGTTCTTTTAAAGATTCTGTAAATGATTGTCAAAATGTGGTCGGTGCTGTTGCAAAGTTACAATAACCTTTTTATTTCATTTCGCTCTCTGAACAGTTGACTCTATTTCAAATGCAATTACAGACAAGTCCTAGTAAAAATTTTACGTATTTCTTTTATTTATTACGCATGGCACATAATTTATCCATAACACTTTTCGAGTATTTGCAGGTTTATCTGGACATATCTTAGTATTTGCTCGAAGATTGCTAAACGTCTGAGACTTAGTAAATGAAAAATACTGTGACAACATTCAACTAATAGAAACACAAATATAAACTCAAATCAAATTCTGATTAAAGTACCCAATTCACAATTGAAGCTTCATCCAGCCACTTTTCAACTGATCATAAAGAATACGTACACAATGATCGACTATGGAATTTTTTGTAGAAAATTTTGAAATGTTAAGAAAATACTAGCAAACATTTTTTTATATTATCTTATGAGATTTATTTTTTTATTAGAACATTAAAAATCATCACAAAGCTCTTAAGCTGATAATTAAAGAACTAATTATCGTTTTCTACGTCATGCTGCAAGTTAATTTGCGTGTATAATTACATAATTCTTAAGGTTCTTCATTTACGAAAAAAAACCTTGAATACACAATATTCTAATCAGAAAGCAGACATCCTTACATTAAGTGCTACCTGAAACATCATCAAAAACCATTCCCAATAGTGAGTGACAGGTGGGAAAGATTGTGCCCAACTCGAAATCCCACCGGGGAAATGCTTCGCAGTACCAGTTACTAAGAAAGGTTTTGAAAAGGGTCACCATTGTGATTTGGACAGGTTTCATTAAAATTTCCTTACCCATCCAAAGGCTCGTCTTGGCAAATTGAATTGACCAATCTTAAGCCCGCGACGTTAAGCGTCGTCAAACAGGGAATGGGATTTATAAAATGTAATTTAGGCAGCATGTCGTTTTTGTCGTCCGGAGTGTTTTATGTTTTAATTTACGACCGTTATTTCAGACCGTTCGAAAGGTTCATTATAATACTTGCCAGCATTCACCAAACAAACTAGCACGAATTAGCGAAATTAATCCGAACAAACCGATTTCCGATGCACTTTTGCAAATGAAATGGGTGTGAAATAATTATGCGAAAAAGTTTTACCTTTGCTGTGCGCTGGGCGACACACCGCTTAGGCAAATGTACGGTGCATCTGTATCGGGTAATCAATTTAAATGCATTCAGGATTTTGTGTCGTGCACTTTTTGTTTTTGCGCAGCTGATGCTCCTGTTTGCATCGGAAAGTTGTTGCATATTGAGAGAGTAAATTTCCTTACAGATCCTTAACAACCGCTTGTGTTACCGTGCCTAAGTGCTTCGTTACGGGAAGCGCAGCGGAAACAATCGATGCATAATTGATTACGAATTAGGTTGGAGTTGAATTTCTGTTGCAATGAAGGCAGAAAATAAAAAAATAAAGCAGAAGAACCAAATACAATAATGGAATAATTTCATCTTGTTTTGCATATCACTAATCCACCCTCCACAACATCGCACATCCCTCATTTGGAATGCTAATTTGTAAGTAAATACAATTCGATTATATTATTAGATTCTTGCCTTTTATGTATACTCGCCATGTTGGTATAAAATTTAATGATTAATGCCAACAAACAAACAGTTTCCTAATATGTTCTGCAGGCATCTTACCGCATATCAAAATGGTCTCGGCTAAAATGTTAATTGAAATCACTGAAATAACGTGATTTAGAGAGCACTATCACATGCCTTAATGTGCACGCCAGATGATAAGACCACGGTAAACCAATGTGGCAGATTATTGCGAACTGCCATGTTACAGCCGAATGGATGAAACAGCACAACCTTCGCGCAGCACTCGAAATGGCACGGCCCAAACCACGCACAAATGGCCACCTAAGCGGAAGAATCCGGATCATCGCCAGCTCGCAGCGGTGAGCATGAGTGGTTTCCATTTCAAGCATCTTCCATAGGTCAGACCAAGAATTGTTGATGATGCAGGTCGCTACTGACGATGGCTTGCAGCTTGCAACAAACCGAACATTGGCACTTGCATTGGATCAAACGAAATGAATATTAATTATAACTTTGTTGGCTTTTCAGTTTCCTGCCCAGTATGGCAGGGTACCGCGCCGGCAAAACCGAGTGTTGCATCCTAATACCAACAGTCAAGGCACCGAGATTTGGACACCTACAGGCAAAGCGGAAGGTAAATTAAATCGATGTTTGGCTTTGCAAGAGTTGAATTTCAAAAGATTCTCTCCGTCTCAGTCTCCGGCATTCTCTCTCATAGGCCATTTGGTTTAATGACAAACTGGAAGTAGCAAAAGTGGGAATGCAACTGCCTCGAGAATCATACCGCACGGTGAAAGGAAGAGCACACGCGCCGTGCGGAATTCGCTTTGATCAACTCAATCAGCAATTGCAATCAGCAACAACAATTCGACGAACTAAAGCCACCGCTACATAAGCGGTCATACAAATTCATGTCGTGCATTCATGTGGCATTGTTGGAGAGGAAGTGATGAACGGAATACGGGAAACATGTTGTACGTTTATTAATAAACGATCTAGAGGCGTGTGCGTCGGCTCCTATTCCAAGGGTCGTTTTCCAATTCAACACTCAAGTGCGTTTCAACTATCGAAAAGCGCTGTGTCTTGTCTACGATCCTTATCTACTAAGAAGCAACAAAAAACTATAGAAATGTTTGGCGTAGAACACGTGTGCAAAAGAGAAACTTTCATATGCGTTTTCATTGGACTGGAATGAGTGATTCAATGTACTTTTCCCTATAATGCTCGAGTTTCGTGATGTTTTTAGTTACATATATTTTAAAAATATTAATTGTTTCAGGGTTTTATTTTTTTATTTTTATTTTATTTAATTATGACGGCTTAGCTCCGTATTGTCAATTTCAGGGTTTTATGGTTTTGTTTTTTTTTCTGCGTGATATATCATCAAGCTTCCGTTGACATCTGCATGCTGTATAATTTACATTAGGTTGCCCGTCAATATGGCTGGTAGCTTCACCGGTTTCACACGACATTTATACAATAATTCAAAGAAAAATCAAGCGTAAAGTGGAGCTTGTAGTGGCACTAAACAAAAAGTTATCCTATTATTGCAACAAATTGTAACAAGCTCTGTTCCGTGATAGTAAATTAAAATCTTAAGACACACGATCTGATGCGGTTCTAGAACGAATAAAAAAAGTAACGTTAAGCAACGTTCGGCTGCATTTGGCTCGATCAAAAGTTTAAATATGGCTGTATCCACAATAAAAAAAACCCTCTTCTAATTCTGCGCCACAACAAAAAGTAACAGCAAACTAGACAAAAATACACCGAAAAATCAAACATCCGAAATACGTAAGATTGAATATCAAAATTAATCGTTCCATTTCCCTAACATCTTATTCTCCTTCCCAACTGCGTTCAGTGTGCTTGTTATCTTGTTTTTACTTCAAATTCTATATTTGTTTTGTTGTTATGGTTTACTAATACCAATACTCATACAGTATTTATATCTCTAATGTTGATGGTTTGTCTCCTTTTCTTCAGGTATTTGTACGGCATGTCTGGAAAGTTACCGTGCCTGGGAAGTGAGTACTTGGACAGGTGAGTGGAAAAGGTTAGAAATGGTTTAAATTGTTCCAACACCGCACTTTGTTTGTTTTGGACGTTTCTTTAGTTGAACCATGTTATGAATCACTAATGTGTAAATATGTCTTTATTGGTTTATTAATTAATTTATCACGATTATTGAACCATCTCCATATGATTCCGCATAGTTCAAGACCTAATAGAGAAAATAAGTGTGTGAACATGGGAAGTTCTGTTGTCAGTGTATGTAGCAGTACCGCAATGGTATGTGTATGGATCTGATGTCCCCAAACGCTTATATAGGCGCTCTTAACTCCACTCCAACTCGTTAAGTCCACGGCGTACGGAATGGTAACATATTTCTCGAAATATCTGAACTTGGGTATACGGAGAAACCCAACCCCTTGGGAAGATGGGGAATATGGCTAAATTGAGCGGAGGGGACAGCTAGCGTCTGTTCATCATGTTAGGAGCGGCAAGTTTCTGCCATGGCATCCTACCTGACTTCGGGAGAACAACTAGGACGCGTAGGCCCCCCGACGAGACTGGGAG
>STHB01010073.1:0-14212 GCA_018908115.1 Anopheles rivulorum | reverse complement strand
GGCAAGCAAAAACAAAACAGAAAATCTTTGCAATTGATGTGTGTTTGGAAGGTTCCGCGTACACGGTGGAAAAGCCACACAGCCGTAACCGGACTTAGTGCCCGGGTACGGGAAAATGGTCCACAACAGAGAGTGTGTCGGTGTGTTAGCACGCGTGTCAATATGCGCAGTAGATTGCGTACGGGTTTTTGGTGAAAATTGGCAAAGGAAGAAGTGCAAAAAACGTTGCTCACGGCACTCAACCCGTTTTTGGACGAACGAGTGACAAACCACCGAAAGGTGATTATGTTTGGCCTCGGCTGTAACCGATGACACCGATGGGTAGCGTTTGAAGTGATGGCTTTGCTTTGACAGTGCCCGGCCGATACGGTTCAATATGGGGCCGCTTTTGTTTGGCAGGGCGCGAAATTGAAGCAGTGCGACAGATACTGTACATCAGTAAGGTACATTGCCGGAAGGAGAAAAAGCCAGTTCAATGCTGGTTTTTCGGTATGAGTTTGTAATGACTTCTCTTTTGTTGTTGTTGTTGATCAAAAGATAGTTAAATGATAGTTGGTTTATGAGATCAAAAAAAAAGGTCAGATGGTACTGTTAGGACAGGAGGCTATAAAACTTGGAATTGTTCACCAATATTAAAGCAAATGCATTGTAAAACTAGATTAACAACCAATATCGATATTTTGACTGATGATCATAATGGAGGCGCCCGGTGATTTACTATTTTCGCGAACTGAAGCCATCCACACGGAGTGATCTGTAACAAGATGCATCCATGTCATTCCTTTTAATATGTAGATTTATTTTTAATTTTTTTTTTTTGAACGAAAAACAATAAAAACAATCTTTTTTTAACGACTCAGAACATTTTTCTCAAAGCCCCTTTTTTTTTGTTAAAAATTGACTCATTTTGTTGATATTTTTTTGGAATGATTTCAAACCATTCCTCAAAATGCAGTAAGATATTCTTCTTTTTATGTTGAACGCCAGAGAAAAGGTTTTTTTCTGGACTTGAGATGATTCGGAAGATTGATACAAAGTATCTTATTTATGTTACTTGTTATTTGTTATTTATTAGTTAAATTCAACGGACCGTATGTGGCCCCCTTGAAGCATTCGTTTTTTACAATTAATTACAATACATTGATTAGTTGAAATATTTTTACGTTGTACAACATTTAACAAGTATTGGGCCGCACATTACGTATACAATTTAGGAACACAAAACGCGACAAGTCAGGTTCGAAACGATCACAAACGGCGTTGAACTCACGACACATAACGAGGAACGGATCAGAGGCGCCAAAGCTGGTACGACGCTCCTCTACGTCAAGTAAATTTCTAGCACGGAGCGATCTCGCCGGAGTGTAAATGTCAATTGCGGAGAGCAGCGTCGGCGAGTCGATGCGATTGTTAAGTAGTCCAGCAACGAAAAGTCTTTGCGCGTTACAATTCCGCTCATGATACGCCATCATGAACCAGGAATACCCTCACGAGCAGCTCGTATATTAAGAGGAGTTACTATCAAACACATTTTTGAGGAGCAAACGTAAGGGCAAAACGCTGAAACTGCTAAAGATCCCAACTTGTAGAAAACTAGATTACGTTTGAGGATTAATCTGTTTATCATTTGTTCCTTTATTTCTGTTTCTTTAAAATTGGATCTCGATTGCACTATTTCAAGTTTTTAAGAGATCACTTCAAAATTTACCATAATTACACTCACACGATTTTAGTTGGGTTTGGTTGTATATATTTGAAGAAATGTATCATCAAACGTAGCTATTGTGTACCTGGTTCAAGTTTCACTGGGTTATTCAGCAAACGAAACGAAGAGAATGTATCTAGAAATAAGAGTAACACATATTATTGCAATATGTAGGAATTAGGTAATCCTCCGTTTTGGAGTGCCTGTAGCTCTGGGACTTTTGGAAGGTATTAACCACACAAACACCAACGAATAGCTACACTCGACTCAGTCATCCTAAGAACTTACACACTTGAAGATACTAGAGTTCACTTTAATGTTCCAACTTACTTTTCAAGGAACTCTTACCTTGAAAATTGTTATTTAAAAATCGATTATTATAAGTTTTATTCTAACTTGTTTGAAACTCATTTCATGTTTGTATTTCATGTATCATCTACACTAAGTAAAGGTAGTTGCAAATTCAGCACAGAAACATGAAATTCAAAAGCCATTGGGAAAATCGTTCATAATAAATGATTGCAACCTTTGCAGTGACCTAATAATGACCTTACCGCAACAAATCTGCAAACCTACCTCACCAGCTACAGTGCCGCTTTGCTGCAATCGCTTCTCTCTCTCAAAGGAACAGAGGATAAACAATTCCTAAACGAGTGGAAAATGCTTACAAAACAAAAAGATCAAAACCGCTTAGTTCTGGTGCGCTCAATCCCCTAGCGGCAACCAAAAAATCTTGGGAACTCCCGCGAAACCAAAAGCGAACGGAACATGCAAAATTAACCATTTAAGTTCACACCTTTCACCTGCGCTACGCTAAGCTTCACCATTCACAACGCACCACCACCAGCTTAACTGCCGTGTTTTTCGGTTCGGTAAATATTTTACCAGTCCCACGGAATTCACGCCAACTCGCCCGTGCCGATTGTCGACTGTAAAGCCGTGCGGAACAAATTACGAACAATTCCCCAACAACAGGGGGGCATAGTATCGGGCTGGTGGTTACAGTAAGGTTCTTACGAACATTCTACTTTGTGCCGGCCCGAGTGTCCCGACAACATTTTCGCGAACTGGTGACCGTATTCTTCAAGCGGCCCATTCTACCCAACTACTTTCTCGATTCTACTTCCATAAAGTAAATAAACAAATAAATGATTTGAAGCAACAGTGTAGAGTGCTAGGAGAGAGAAAAAAAAGGATTTGCAAAAAAAAGGAACTAAATTTAAATGACAAAAAAAGGAACACCTATCCACTCACAGTGGGCACTCCTGGCGCCGCCCAGCACCACTGCCCGGTTCGGTTAAATTATTAATTTTAATTATAAATTCCAGAAGTTGTCGCAATGTTTGCTAATCCCCGAAAGATACTGGCATCGTGCGTTCGGGGAGGGGTTTTTTTTTTTTTTGGAGGCACAACACAGACACGGTCGACCTACCGGGCACATGGAAAAACACCAAAACAGAAACAAAACAACAACAAAATAAAACCCAACGCTGGAGGACACTTTTAATTTATTCTGTTGATCTTCTTCGGTGCTTGGAATGCGTCCTTGGAAGACACAGCACCAGCACCTGCCACAACAAGCGGATAATGCGGACACTCCCCCAGAGGAAACGAGGAAGATCGTGGGGGAAAGAAAGACAAGAGAGAGAGAGAGAGAGAGAGAGAGAGAGAGAGAAAAGAGAGAAAGAGAGAGAGAGATAAAGAGAGAGAGAAACAACCCAAGATGATAAAGGATGGCACCGGTACGAAACAGATGGGAGCAACAGCTATCGAAAATAGGGAAAGCCAAAACGAATACATAAAACCGAAAACCTTGAATCGGAACTACAACCAGCTTATCCTGTTCCGATCTGCGAATCTGTGATCGGTCCCGGGCACACAAGCGCGGCACAACCGGCACAGCATTAATTTAAAACCCGATGGCACAAAATTATTTGATGATGAGCACTACTAGGGAGGGTTTTGAAGTAAAAGTGAGTGGAGAGAAGGGGGATGGTTGGTTCATACCATTCGGGAAGTGGCACAACAACAACAGCAAAAACAGGCCCCCGACCGGTTCACGACTCAACCGAAAAATTCGAATCGCTTCAATCCGTTCTGGGAGATTGAAGCGAACGAACCGAAACCGTCCGATCTGGCCGTGTCCGTGCAATATCATGGAATGGGACCATGGGACCAAGGAAAAAAACATACTCCCTGCGATGGGCAGTTCCCATCTCTTTTGCTCGTTTTTTTTTCGTTTCGTTTGAACCAACTAGACGGATGAATGGATTCAAATTCTCGAATAGCGATAGATTTTGATTAAAATAACCAAAACAAAAAAAACACACGGAAATACTCGCCCATCCGTAAAAGACTCTTCAGTCTGAAAAATCCTTCATTCGCCGGTACCAAACGGTGGCGTTTTTATTTTTTTATTTATTTTTTTTTTGTTGCTGCAATGGCGACGGTGTTGAGAGCCGAACAAACACCGGTTCCGGTAGGTAAAACAGATCGACACTTTTTCCTTCTTTCGATGGAGTTTTAGAGAAAAAGAGAGAAAAAGGTAAAAAAAGCTCAGTTTCCCAGTGTGGTACGCCGATTGTACGGTCGCATACAGTGCGTTGGTGTTGGTGCCGTGTTGTTGCGACACGATCCCACTCCTGCTGCCCGGTCGTACCGAACATGCATGGGTTGCCCTCGTGGGTGCAATATGAAAAACATGCTCCTTGAAACAAGTTTGCACCAAACGAATGGCTCTGTGCTGTGGCGTCCGATTAGGTTCATACACTAGCAAAATGGACGCCAGCAACGGGTGAATGCAAGCGGCCAAGGCGAACCCATAGGGCTATCGAAGAATGGACCGTAAGGAGGATGGAAAAGTTATTTCTCCATAACCCACCAAACCCGAAACTATTTCCACGTGATGCTGCTGCTCAATAGAGCGGTGTGGCCGATTCGGATAAGCAAACTCGTCCGTCCTAGTCCGTGTAGTCCGTGTTCCCGGGGCGAAGCCTACAGGCGTCGTTCGGTCGATCATCGAGCATCGTGCTGGATCGTGTGGCCGTTTTGTGATCGAAGCGCTTCGGTACAGGCCGATTTGCTTTACACAAACCTCACCACAGCGTCCGGTGCTCGGGGAAGTATGGCAAACTGCACCCCTTGAAAGGGGGAAGAATTTTCATTTTAATTATGTTCATCTGCTCATAACTATTTCAGCCAACTATTCGATGCATCGATGCGCTCTTGCGCGACTAAAGTTTGGAGTGTACGGTCGTCGGATGCTCGGAAAACTTCCGCAACAATGGGAGCTTTGGGCAACCCATTTTGCACCCCAAGTATGGGCTGCAAATGATGGACTTTGCACCGATGGAAGCGTGCTCTGCTGGTGGACTGAGCACGATTCGAACCCGGTTCATTAGATAGCATAAATAAGGACGATAACAGCATGATGAAAGGTTATGGAGAACGAAAAGCTGAAGTAAAATTACCTAAGATAATGATTTTTTTTTACTCGATTATTAAAGAACAACTTTAAAATTTTAAGGTTTCTGTTATATACACAATATTATGTGGTTTGGAAAAAAATTAATCATATTTTCCAGTTAGCAAATCTTTTTAATAATTGCGAACCCTTTAATGGACTTCAATTTTACGACCAAATAAAGGTTTTATTAAGCTTAATTATAATAATCATTTTAAAAAATTGGGTAAGCTGGCAGCCATTGAATGATCCATGCAGAATTTTTGATAAGCTGATAATGGTGGTTAAAGGCATGCTAACCGTCCTTTATTTTACTTTTTATTTTATTGGCAAATAAAATGGTCAAAATTAGGGCGCCCCAGTGGTTTATTTGGCAATGACGCTAGGTCCCAACACGACCGGACCGGGTTCAAATTCCATTTGGGCCGTCCTCCCTTAACAAGGTCTGAATAGCCAGCTACGAGTTTAAAATTAGTCTAATACGGCCTGGTTCATTCTAACATAATAATAAAACGATCAAAATAGTTTGACAATCCGTGGAGATAAAGTTTCGTTTGATTCCGATAGAGGGCGTTGTGATGTACTTTTATACTCAAAATAATCATTATCATCGGCAAACAAAATGGAACTGAATTCCATGAAGTAGTTTGTTAAAGTTCAGCCTAAAATAGTCTAAACCTTCCACAAAAACACTAAATTAAAAGAAACCATTTTGAGCTGATTCTCAGACATCAAAACACTGTTTACAGCGGACGCCAAGTAGGGAACTCCTTGACACACTAAACCAAGGGAAGATGCTTTCTTATGATTTTCCGAAACACTTTTAATCGCAAAATTAAGTCAAATTTGCACTCAAAACCACAAACAAACAATGGCGAAACCAGTCTTTCTTACCGCTTTTTGGCACTGAGGAAGACAAATGCTTTACGATATGACTGCGTCAACTTTCTAATGGCATTTAAGCATAATAAAACCGCATCCATTACCGTACGTCAAATGCATACAGAACGGTGACATGTTGGACGGCATCCTAGGCGCTGTTTAAAATTCCCCAACCAGCGTCCAAATTATGCAAAGTCCGCACGCCTGTACGTCTATTTTGTTCGCAAAAAAAAAACTGTCCGGAAACAACGGAACGTGGCCGATCTCACTCGGACGGCTTTCCCAATTCCCAATGCCCATTGCGACCGATCGGGTCGCAAACCGACGGCAGACATACCACCACGGCACGGCACGTGCTTCGGCGTAACTGCGGAACGATCGACTGCCGTGGCAGTCGAGCCGGCCACCGTTACTGCACGTTAACTACGGAGTCGATTATGAAACGATGCCTTGCGGCGACATATTCACGGCGAAGCATCGCACAACGCCGGTATCGACGGATCGGGCAGGACCCACACATCACAACCTCAGCGCACAGCCTCGGGAAGCAATTTCGATTCCTCCATCGTTTAATGGTGCTGCTAGTGGAGATGGGCGGTGCAGGGTAAAAGGAAAGGAGTGAGGTGTGGGAAATATGTGTCATCTCACCCGGATGACAGAGCGGGGGTGTGCTCATATAAATTTATTTAAAACTCCGCTCATGTAAAGGCACAGCCATGGGACCAGAGCGAAAGAGCGCAGCGATGCACCGATGCACCGATGGATAAAGCTGGCATCGAAGGCAACAAACGGAATAAGGGAACAAATGGAGAAGAAAACACTCCAGTAGAAAGGAGAAACAGCAAGAAATAAAAAAATAAAAAAGGACGTGAAAATGCTGAACACGAACCAGAAAAATCCACTCTTGCAGACAGTGAGCGGACAGCCTTCGGGGGTCGAGGATTCTTATCACGTAGTTGCTAATGAAGTTTTTATGAATACAATATTTCTCATTGATTATTTGCACTGCTGGGCCCATCGCGCGAATCGAGGGTGCAGTGTCTTTGGTTGGATCTGACCGTTCAGCAGCGATGAAGCGAATGCCAAACAGGGTCAAGCGGACTCGGTGCAAAAGGTGAATGCGAGCTGTTTGATTTTTCCTGTCCTTCCCTTTCACCTTGGTAGCCGTGCCATGCTTGAAGCTGGAAATGGAGGAAAAGCATCCCGTTCGCATCCTGGTCATGGCACCAGAGGAAAGGAGAAAAAAAAAGGTCCACGACCCGTGCCCGGCGATGATGGTCGTGGTCGCAAGCAGTGTCGTCATCGTCACCAGCGAGTAAAATACCATGTTTAAGCGAAAGGCAACCGAACGAGCCGGACCGGGCGGTTTTTCTCGCAGCATTAACGATGCGCTGAAATGGTCGGGGTTCGACGAAGAGCAAAAATGCTGGCACAAAACAAAGAAACAAAAAAAGAAACAAAAAATAATGCAGCAAGCCCTCGTGGGACAAGGTCAGGTTCCTGCCTGTCATCTGCCGCATCCACGCAGTCACCACGAACGGCGGACGAATAATGGACGGAGATTCACGTCCAGCACGTTTGGCACCGTGCCAAACAGACGCTGAATGTAGCGATGCTTAGTTCCAACCGAAACGAACGGTGCGCGGTCACAGTCGCATAGCTGGCCACAGCATACCCGCCGGTTGCCCGTATGGATGGCAGAACACGGCAACCAGAGAGCGTTCGTATTTTCAATTAGAAACTACTGCCAACGAGCTGTCCCAATCTCCCAGCGGACGGGAACCGTTGAACGCCTTGTTTTTTGTATCTGCTTACTAACAAAAGCAAGCGGCTTAAACAACAACAACAAAAACGGAGAAAATAAAGAGAAAACTACAGCAAATCTGAAGCACGTGGAGAATGCGGAAATGAGCCGAAGTCGAATGAAATAACACAAACATCGTGTGCATGTACGGACGTTTTAGCTGACCGTTTCCGTGGCCGGTGAAAACTGTCGAACGAATGAAACGAGTGATCTGTACCTGGAGCGCAGAGTGCTTGCCCATTCCGTTGCGGTTGGTTGTGCAAATGGGCCTAGTTGTCGCAGTGCTTCCTTTAGTGAGTGTAAATGGGTAACAAATCTGTGGGAGGATGCTTTCCTTTTTTTCTATTCCTATTTTTTAATCCAGAGTGACAAAGCAGTAAGATCTATTTATTCAATGCTTTGCAATGGTGCGGTAATGATTCTGTCGTTTAATAATCGCTCGGTGTATTCGGTTTGACAAATATTGTGGAAATAAAACACAATAAACATGTCTTATTTTTGGTTAAGAAATATATTTTCTACCAACACTTTAAACGAACGGTCGATGTCTTGACGTTTAGTTTATTGATCTTCTAAACTAGTCAGGACAAGAAGTTGACTTTCATGCGTGAAGATTGGTACCGCCATTAGTGAAACACCGGGCGCCTCCATTGAAAATGAAACGTTTTTTAATTGGTAAAATATTTTTTGGTAAAAGATTTTTGTAAAAGGCTATAAAAATATTTTTAAAAATAATAATTTAAAAAACTTAAATGGCTAAAACAAATAAATCAACTATTTTAAATTTATTTAAACTCATATTTAATAGTGATCCGAATCGCATTTTGATCTTAAAATGGTTTCTAAGAATGAATAAGTCTAAAATTATTTACATTTTTAGTTGGTTTTATGTATTGAGCAACTTTAAATTATTATTTTGTACCACCCTAATTATGTTATGTGTAAAAAAATATTTTTACTACAATCATAACCAATTTTAATTAAAATATTAGGAACCAGGAAACAATATACCAAAATGTTAATAAACCACTTTAATTTTTATTTTTCATAATCGCATGACCACTAGAGTTGCCAGAGTTGCAGCAAAACCTTTGGAGGAGGGACTACAAAAATCTTTTACCCATTTTTTACTTAACGGCAGCAAGTAATTGTTTCTGAATTATTTCAATATTGAAAATGGTCGAGATGAGTATAGTGCAACTATACAAAATATCATGAACTGTGTATCTTTATAGCGGGAACACTACTTTTTTGATAATAAAAATAACGAAAACATAATCTAAAACACTATACTGTAAGTATGTTTATAGATTAATGGTAAAAAAATGGAAGTTTTGAACTTAGGGATACAAGCCAAATTTATAACAAATTTTTAATAAGTATTTTCAAACATACATTTGAAAAAATATTTAAACTTAACATAATAGAGAAAATATTTATCATCGACATAAGAAAAAAAAAACATTTAATTTCTGACCAACCAAGTAAACTTTACATTTAATTGAAATAAAATAAAGTTGCAATTATCTAGAAATTTGAAATTTTTTGATCAAGAAAGCATTAGATTTAAAATTTATATGACATTTGAAAATTTCTTGATCAAGAAAATGTTTATTTGAAGCAAATATTCTTAAAAAAAATTATACACCTTTACTTTGTATGTTTATAACAGTTCCACCGAAAGTGGTAAATTTGTGGTACAAATTGATAGTGAATTAAAAAATTTTAATTGCAAAAAAATTTCATTCATTTCCGGACAACCGAAAAAAAAATTCAATCGTATTGTTTTGAGGGAAAACTTAAACTTTATACATCCTCACAACACTTACCAGTTAAAAAATTGACCCTCATTTACCATGCTTTCGAACGATTCATTTCCTTCCCTTTTAACCAAAAAAAAAAAACCTATTTACCACCTTACTGTGCAACTGGGGATGGCCTAAACAACAAATATTCTGGCAATGCGTACGACTACTCGCCAGCGTGCGTACGATGGTCGAATTTTCTCGTACCGAACTGATTCGAACCGGATGCGGAAACAGCTTCCCAGCACAAAATTTCTCCCAAAAGGGAAGTAAAACCCGCATGCATCTCGGTGAAATCGAACAAGCAACGGTTGGATCCTTGTTCATCGGATGGTTGTTTGGTCGATTCCAATTCCCGGCGTGCCATCTCGTTCACTGACAGCTGAAATTAAGCAGCTTTGCCAGCCATCTAAGGCCATCGCTTCCCACAATCGAGTGAAGCACTGCTGCAACAACTGCTTCGAGTGGAATTTGTTAGCTGTTGGCAGGATACGCATACTCTCCCGAACCCCATGGAAGCATGGAAGCCTTAAGCCATAAACCTCCTTCTACGCAAAAGCAGGGATGTTGTTCGGGCAAACGATTTGTCTCGCAAGCGTCTGGTGGGAAATGTAAAACCGGTTCCGAAACCGACAAGCCCAAGCGATCCGCTCACCAGGCAGGCAGCGATGGAATGAACAAGTGCTTCCTTTGTGGGCCGAAGATTAATTGGATTAATTACGTTCGTTTTGTTTCTTCTTTCGCCCGCCTGCTACCCAGCCAGCCCCGCGGCAGGCTTCCATTTCTTCCGCATCTCGGTTCCGCAACAAGAGGGTGGTAGAAAAAGATCTTACCCTCTTCGCCCGTGGTGGTTCATGTCTTACAGGGCTTAAACCTATCGAGCAATCGAGTGTAAGCGTTTGCTTTCGGGGAATGGTCTTTTTTAAACGATTTGATGAATTTCATCCCACTTGAAGGCTGGGAGAAGATATGCTAACGCCGAAAGATCTTACTCTGTTTGTCTAATAATGAAACGTTCTCAGAAGAACGCTCGTTGAACCAACCAATTGGAGTGAATATCGTTTCTTTCTCTTTTTTTGTTATAGCAAAATATTAAGCAATTAAAATACCATTTAAATTAAAGTATTGCCATATTGAAGTTTATATTTTACACTCCAAATGTTTCATTTGTGAAGTAAATGAAATATAAAAAAATGAGTTAAATTTATATTTCATAATTAGAAAAGAAACATTGTTTCAGTGAACCAAAAGCACATTCCCGCCCGATAAGTGGCCCCAAGAATGTGGCTCATCTGTCGGGTAATTTGTTTAGACCCGAGCTCGGGACATCGGGAAAGTAATGCGAAGAATTTACCCACTTCATACACACACACACGCACACGAAAATGGCCCGAAACACACACAAACACACGCACACATATTTCGCATTCGTTTCCGTATGTCCGGTTATATTCTTCTAATTTCGCTCAACATCATGTCCAGCGAATGGAATGCTGCCCAGCTGGTTTATGATTTGGCTAGCTATCTCGATTGTAAAAAACCAACAAAAAAAACAACCCCCTCGAAAAAGGACAATCCAAGATGGGCATCTGGTCTGGTTTTCCCGTATGTTTGCGTTTTCTTGTGTTTGGTAGGTTTTCCATTTTCCCTCTCCATCTTTCGGCCCACAAAAACACAGTTAAAGAAGGCAAGCCCCCGTTCCGAAAACCAAAAAACCCACACAGCTGGGAAGATAAATCCACCCGAGAATTGGCGATCGACCACGGGGGGGCGATGTCTGCTCGTTTGGTATTCTGTCTGCGTACAATGAATTTCCATTTTCATATTTATCTGTTTAATTAAAATTCCTAAAATTAGACGATTTTGTTGACGGGCTGTTCGGCCACGGCACGGCCAAAGCATACGACCGAGCCCGACCCAGGAAACTGTCACGCCCTCCTACCAACACCTTCCGGCCGGGAGCCTGTTTACCCGTCGCCAGTCTACCTCATCCATCAACGCTATATCAACAATGGAGCTAGCAAGCACCAGCATCAGCATGTGAGACGGCACAACGGCCCGTGTGCACATGACAAAAAGTGACAAAAGGCGCCTTTTTCTTCATTTCAATGCACGAATCGAAGCAGGGCACACTTGCGTGGCAGCTTCCGGGAGTTTTGTTTTCTGTTGTTTTTGTCTGGTTTCACCTTAATTTCATTCTTCTTACAGTGCATAACACTTTGTATGTGTGTGTTTTCTTTCTCTTCTTTTTCGTTCCCACAATGGCCAACAATGGCGACTGTTCGGGATTGACTTCCGCATTTGCGTGACACATGGCATGCATGGCGCGCCCCGATCCGCCCAAGGTGGAAGATTGTTTTATTATCTGCCCACTCAACGAACGAACGCCCAACATCATCCTCCCCTCCCCCCCCCCTCCTCCCACCTCCCTTCAAAGGCTCACCGTACAGGGTGGGCTGACAGGGTGGTTGTGGCACGCTCGGATTAATGGCAGTGGAGTAAAATAATGGCGCAATGAAAAGTAACACGCACACAACCAAACAAAAACACAAGCGGACACGTTCATCCACCTAGTGGGAAGTTTTTGGCACACACACTCACACGCAAGTTGGGCCATCCATCCGGGCGTGGTGGTGGTGGGAGACCGGCTGGGATGATAATGATGTGACAAGAAGCGGAATGAACGATAAGGACGCTTTATCTTCATTCGTCGGCCATGGCACATGATGGTTGCCATGTTTTTGTGCGCTTTGCAGGCGGGCGGATGTGCCGATGAACCGCAAACTTCTTAAAACCTTGGCGCGTAAAGCATGGCGGAACAATAACAGCAAAAAAAAACACACACACAAAATGCTTTCTTCGGAACGGATACGGCATAAAGATCGTCCGTCGCGAGAGCAAACTCTTTCGCTTCGTTCGCTTGTATTTGTTTTCTTGGTGTGTCTGTGTGTGTGGGGGGATCACATTTTGGTGGGGGTTTGGGGAGGGATTTCTTGCTCGAAGCCAAAGGTTATTTTGTCTCGTACGGTTGGGACTGTTGTTTGAGCGAACCGGCGAACCCTAACCGTTGGTGCCGCAATATTTACATTAGCTGATGGTGTTTCATTTGGAAAATTGAAAGACACCGACACCGTTTCAGAAATTTTTGTGTATGTGTGTGTGTGTGTGTGTGAAAAGGGGGTGGAAGACAGCGTGACAGGTTGCAGAAGACGATGAAGAAGATGAAGAAGAAGAAGCAGACAGAAGAACCGGAAATCGTTCGGCACTGGTATCGCGCTGTGAACGCCAGGACAATCAATTTCCTATCTCGTGGTGCACGAGATGACGGTAGCGCTGGTGCGTAGTATTGGTTGAATTTTCTCGTTTCCTTTCGTTTCTCTTTTCGTGGCAAATCGTTCTCGTTGCCGTTTGCATGAGGTGCGTTATTTTTTTTTTTGGCGTTAGCCCTAATTTTTGCCCCCACAAAGCAGGAAGCTAGAGAGCAGGAAATTGATCTGCGGACAACGGAACCTGGGATGCGTTTTGCTGGTTGCCCGTATCGTCAAACGATTTATTACCATTTTATCAACCGAGAACTGCGACAAAACCGCACCGTTTGAATGAGCTTTAGCACGAACGTATTCATTTTTCGTACGTATGGGATGCGTGTGTGTGGGAAGCGAAACAATCAATTTCGAGAAACGCTCAAGCTCAACGCCGTATCGCGCATCTCGTATCTCCGTCTCCGAATTTGGTTTGCTTTTGCAGCAAGGCAAGTCGTTATTTTATTCAATTTGTTTTGCCGTGACGCCCGGGATGTCAAGAAGGCCAGAAACACACCGGATCACACGATTGACAGTTTTGACCGGTTGAAGCTAACGAGGGTCAAACCAGGGTCACCGTGGTGCTGTGGGTCATCTTTTTTGTTTCGGTTGAACCATTCCATTCTTTGTGCTTTATCTTGTACCAGGTGTGGTAGATCGATACTTAACCGAACATTTGTATTTTAATCTTTGTCTATTCGTTATTATCGTGCTGTTTAAACGGGAATGCAAGCTTCCATATGAACAACAATTTTGTAAGTGTTTTTCAACGTATTATCGAGCATAACAGATGAACAGTAGTACAGTGTGTGGCATCAATATATGACAGATAGATTTTTTTTAAATTAAAAATTAACAAAAAAAAATTCGATAACAATCAAATAAGAGAACTTATTGAACAAAACTCTACGAAAGAAATCAATTCTACATCATCTCGTTTTCTTTCACTACATTACACTTCTTAACTAAACAAATTTGTAAAACAATTTAGCAAAACAAGTTTTGTGTAGTTTTTGCAACAATTTTCACCCTATCAAGCATTTCGTTTGACGTGAATCCAGAATTAAAAGCAAACTGTTGTACTTAAAAATAAAATAATAACATAAAATACTTTTATAGAATAGTAATATAATTTCAATTTACACTTACAAAATTCAACACACATTCACGTACTTTGAAAGCTTTCAAACGGAGCTTAATGATAAAAAAAGAGGAATGCACACCCAAACGTGTCAGATATAAAGAGATGTT
>STHB01010004.1:0-28002 GCA_018908115.1 Anopheles rivulorum | reverse complement strand
TACAAACTTCACATGCAAACACGCCGCACACCATCGCACACGCATATTTCTCGACCCCTATTCTGAACAAGGAACGATCTTCGCAGCAGAGGGGATAACATTGAAAAGGCAAAGCATATTGCAGTAACACGGAATTTTACACACTTCACCACCTTGTGAATGCGTCACTTTTGGCTGGAGTGTGTCACACTTTCCACTGGAAACACTACACTTTGGAGCAAGTAAACGTGTAAAAATACTACCGTACCATGTAATGCGGAATATCACGAATCATTAGTAGTAAAAACACGCGAACTGGATAGCAAAATCACACAGAAATTTCACAAAAACCACGGAGCGTAGAGCTTTGTGCACATCCGTGTGTTATGAATGTTTACGAAGATTTCAATCCGCTTGTAAACGCAAAACCCGATGTCTGACACATGAAAGCCGAAGCATCTTCGAAAACGATTGCAGGCTTCGGAATTAAAATCTGTGAAAAGCAATGTAAATTGGCCATAGGTGTGGCGGCCAACATCATTTAAACAACAAACACGAAATAATATAATGAATATAGAAAAAAAAAAAAATTAGCATTGTGTTTGATATCTGCTGGTTGGTTTCCGTTCAGTATTCTGCCATTCAAAACAATCCCGTTTACCGACAGCGCCACCTGGCGGACGCTAGCGTAAGCAAACAGTTTTCGAATTAAATTCGAAGAACACAAAAAACCGGCACGCCCGGCTACTTATGCAATCCGCGTAACGCGAGCAACGTAAAAATTTACGCAACTGTTTATGGATACTGTTGATTTATAACAAAATTAAATAATAATCCAACACATTGTTTTTTTTCTGCTTAGAATTTTTGCATAAGAAGAAAAAAATCACAACATTCCATAATAAGCACTAACTAAATAAAATCGTACCACCAAAAGGCGATAACTAAATTAAAATGTCGTCGCGGCTAACATTATGCCGTAACACGCTCGCCTGGTCACGCGATTCGCTGGAGAGTCTAAAACCTCAAAGAAAAACAAACTGGCATGGAAAGAACATCTGAATTGTACACATAGCAGGGAGCAACAGAAACGTGTTTGAATATTGACATGAGCGTTGATAAACTAATTCAATCATGTGATGGGGACAAATAAACAATTTTCAACACGGAGGTGAATGAAAAACAGCTGCGATGTACGAAGGACAATCATTCGCTTTACATCCGTTTCACAAAGCATATCACCAAGGCTAGGATTACCTTGCGACAAAGGTTGCAACAAACCCAAAAATGGACCCGATCGATGACATGGATTCTATTTTTAATGCTTCCTTTGCACGATATCAGCTGCCTCGGTAAAACACAAAAGAATCCAGTCCGTGTTATCAATGCGGAAAATATTTATTTGCGTACTATCGTAAAATAAAATAGTTTGAATAAAACAAAACGAAGAATCTATTTAAAGAAGAAACATTTTAGATAAATCCTTTCCTTCCATTAAGCCAAAAGTGTCTCAAGTGTTAAATTCGCATGAAAACACCCCTATTGCGGTTGTACTACTCTTGCTCTAGACCGATTAATTATAAACGCAAATGAAAATCCAATAAACAGTAAAACGCATTATCGGTTACCATGTTGCTCTCGTTGTGTTCCGAGGCACACTAGACGCTTTGCATTAGTGCAGACATAAAAAAATGATCACGTGAAAGCCATAAAAAATGCGATGCAATTTTGCGATCCATAAAATCGCGCGGCTGGTTTCGCTGGTCTTCGTTTGTATTGTTTAAGCGACCGGTAGGAAATATGCACACAGTTGAAACAAGACAGGAAAAAGATAAAAATAAAAAAAGTTGGCAAAAAACAGAATCCGCGGCTTAATGGATTCATTCGAGGGAGCCCAACTGTGTGTGTAACTACTCTACCAACTCCGGCATGAGGCTGATAGAGGGAAATACGAAAATTTTCTTCCCTACCTCTTAAAATTGGCGGTGCCATCATCGTGTTCGTCGCTGCTCAAATGAGTTTACTTTTGGGGAAATGTATTTATTATTGCAACCACGCGTGATAGATGCAAGGCGCTTGGAATCTGATTTGTGCGGCGAAAAAAATCGTTGAAATCTTTGACTGACATTGAAAGTGAAAACGATTTGGAATTGAACGGGCTTTTTTTATCTATTACTCTTCCACTTTCATGTTACAGTTTCCTTCCGTTTGGTTGAAAAGATCAACCTAATGATGAGAGAATTAGAAATTAGGCGCTTGAATAATATAATGTCTGCGTGGAGATAAATACTAATAGACAATGTACACTGGCGCTTGGTTTATGCTTTGATTGTGTTTATAAAATAAAAGCAAAATTTGTCAAAAAGCGGAAGCACATGGTAAATCCACTTATGATTCTTAACAATTCAAATAAAATACCCCAGCAATCGAACGAGCAACTTCCATCCGGATATGATTACATCCCAGGGTGGAAGTCACGATTTCTTAGATAACGTTATCTAATCCTCTCCACTGGTTTATCGGTTGATGTCGAATGTTCGTTAGCTGCATCACCAGACAGCATCATACGATACGTGGGTTCTCCTCTCGGTGTCATTAAGGAATAAGAAAGTGCACAAACCAGCTGGCAGCGATGATCATTTGACAAATTAGCAGCAACTTCACGAGGACGTAATCGATACTATAACACCGCAACGCGTATCGTGGCAATTATGTCGTTGCCGCGCGTTGAACAGCCGAACTCTTCTTGTTAGGTAAATCACTTACTAAGCATCCGCGTATCAGCATGATCTTAGATATCAATGTATTAGCCATACAGCAGCCGTGCGAAACATCTTCATCTTACTTTAGAAAACTACTCGGGTTGAAAGATCGCACAAGTGAAAGGACACAAAACCTTTGCAACCGGATAAACAACCTGCAGTCAAATAGAAAATAAATGCATACTCGACTGGTCAACGGTTTTGCCAAATCTTGTAGCATTTTTCACCAACTGCACACGAACGATAAGACCTCCGGCGGGTCTGTATTTTTTTGCACACAAAGTATCCGCGTGTTGCACGAATGCGTACGTGCTGGAACGTACATATGGTAACATTCGGCTGGGGTTACATAGAGAGGGCAGCTGCGATGCAGCACACGGAAGCATTCCCACATTTGCCACATTCGGCATAACGTGCATGCTTTGGCGATACAAAAAAAAAGCACAAAGCCAGCTTCTTAGCAACGCACGACATTCGTCATGTTTTGACAGTTCGAAGAAGGAAGATATTACGCAAACGGGACCGGTTTTAATCCCATCCCGTGCGGACAACACAACCGTCCTAGCCGTTGTTTATGGTGTCCCCAGGGCAGCGAACATGTCGGTTCTTTCGCCATCGATAACAAGTGAAGGAGCGGCTACTGGACACTGGCAAATAAGCGCCATTAACAAATGTAAAGGTCTTCCCACAAACACCTTTCTCTTTGCCGAACGAAAGTGAAATGATTACTGGATGTCGCATTTTTGATGGACGTCAATCAACCAGATTTCATTGGAACACCTCCCTTGATAAGACAAAGATCTAAAGAAGATTACCTTCGGTACTTTCGCTGAGGGCTTGATTAAACGTTATCAGAAATACTTTGTCAGTTTTTTGAAGATTTCATGATAAATGTAGCCATCAACAGAGAAGCAAAAGATGAATGATGTTATACTGATACTGCCGAGATGGTTCAATTCAACTGTTAGAAATAGCCGAGCTGCTACTTGACTTGGCCACCAATTATTCAGTTTTCTGTGTCCATTTCCACCAACTAGAAGTGGGCGCAGCAAGACAACTTTCGCCGTCACAAAGTTGATGAAAATATTGATAGCGAGCCGTGAAGTGATCTGTCTTTTCCTGCCACAGTTAGGACAGTAATGATGGCCGTATGCTTGTGGATCAATGGCGCGGTGTAGTATTACGTGCCTGAGAAGTCGCTAAATAATGATACCTTTTTCTTTAAGGGTTGGTTCAGCTACGTGTTTGCCATGTTGGTACAGAGTAATAGCTAACTGGGTGTAGCTGTTCGAATCTTCAGACATCAAACGTCAACTTTCGATTTCAAACATTGCACAAAATATCAAAGTACAGCTATTAAGGCTGCAATAAACTTGTTTTGTTTGAAGTTTGTAGTCGTGAGATAAAAAAATAAACACAGATAAAAAGGGTGTAAACAATCGAATTGTATCAATTTGCAATTTGCAAAAAAAGCCCCTTGAACAAGTGCATATTTCTGGCGAAAAGCCATCATGCTGTATAGATGTACATCTCTCAAAATCCCAACATTGTTAAGTTTGTGATCAAGTATGGTTATCTAAAAAAGTTGCATTAACATGTTGCATTGTTACTTATGTGAATGGCTTAGCAAATAATAATTCGGGTAACATTCAACCAACGTTTAACACTAACGATTCTATCTTTACTTACTGTTTGTAGATATTTGAAAACTTATGACAATGTCTGGATTACTCACCTGAAAGACAGAAAAAATACAAGAAATTAGATAACATAAGCATTAGGATCAAAGGTATTTATAATAATAACTCATAATTGGAACTATAGAGAGAAGATCGCTTCTAGGCAATTTGTACGAAGTTAAAACAGCAGAAAAGCACCTAAATCACGCATCGCTCTTTGGCACGGGGCCAATGAAACATGGGCAAAATAATGGCAACCTAGACCGTAGACCAGTGAAATGCCGTCCCATCTAACCATTCAACGGATCTGGGTTACAACAAGAAGGAACACTGCGACAAGAAAAAAACACACCACGCAACTATGCATTGCATTGAGGTTGAGAGACTGCAATTCTTAACCACTCTATCTACCCTGAGCTGCACATTTGTCACAATTGCATAAAAAAACGGACGATGCGACAGTGGTTTAGCAAGATCAAGTATCATTATCATTACGTGTCTCTCAGGGTCTTCCGACCATAATTAACACCGTTTAAGCCTGCGACACCGGCGCACCATTCCGCCGGGACATCGCAAAGCATGGTGCTCAACCGTAAACACTGTCGTGGTAATGTTTCTCCACTTTCCTCGTCGTTGATTGACCTACCTTTTTCGACCGCTGTCCCCGTACCGGAGGAGTTGTGTACCACTTTTAGATAGGGCAGTCCGTTGGAGCCCCGTGCAACGTAGTAAGGATAGTCCGGGTACTCTCCCGACAAGCTCCGTTTGTCCTCGTCTTCGATAAAAACCGACGGATCGGGATGTACGCGATCGGTGTTATTTTTTGCCAACGATTCCAAGCTAACTCCGTACAGGGCTTTTACGAGCGGTGATTCTATCGTATCACACGATCGTGGAAGATCCGGTACACTGCCACCTAACCGTTCCCGCAATCTTCGCAGCCGATCGGAAGCTTCCAACTCCAGCTCCAAAAAGCTGGGCCTATCATGTACCTCATCCTCATCGCTGCTATTATGAAAGAGCGATTTCGCTCCACTGTCCGAGGCTCTCCGAATGTGGCTCGGCGATGTTCCGTCGCCATCGGAGGAGATACTGGTGACGGTAGAAGAGCTGCCACTTTCCTCGCTAATACTTCTTAAGTAGTTTGAACTATCGTTTAAGGATGGCGGCACGTTACAAAATACTGGCGTCTGGTTCGACTCGTTGTACTGTAGGAATCGCCGCATCTGGCGGAACTGGAAATGCTTGGTGTGCAGGTGTCGTTCGAGCACGGTAAACGTATTCTGGAAACCGCGACTCGAGTCACTCGGCCGGCTGGAGATGGACGCGGGTCCGGCATCGTCCACCTCTGCCAACAGGCCACCCTTGTAGTCGTCATCACTAGCACCGATACCGATCAGTGAAGATGATAGGCTGCTAGTTTCACGCGCATGTGAATTGGAGCGAACATCACCAGGACATTCGCGAATAAGCGTACTGTTTAGAAACCCTTTGCTATTCTGTTCACTAGCATTATCGGCGCCTTCGTGCCATTGCGGTTCATTGCTGAACAGCTTTCGGTAGACCTCTTCCTCATCTACCGTTGCATTTCGGACGGCAAAGGCAGCGGCTGCCACACTTCCACGGATCACACTCGAATCGGTAGTATCGACTACCGTAGGCACTGTAGACATTATTGTTATAGAGCACACCACACACTTCCGTACTGATCACATTCTTCCAGCGCAAGATAGCTAGCAACCACGCTAGGTTGAAGCTCGTGACCAACTAACCAGGCGGCACGCGGACGAACCAGCAGGACTCACTTTGGATCACTTGTTGCTGTTGCGCAAAATAATTATAGCTGTCAGGTCACTTTCCTCGCTGCACTAGCGTCTTCATTCTGCCATCCACTTGCCCAACAGCCAGAAGTATCGCATTTTCTGCAAGACCTATTGTCGATCAAAACAGGTTCTCTGTTCCACCGGTGACGTTTGGATACAGTTTCCCTTTTGGTTCGGGAAGCGCAATAAAAAAAAACACGCAATTCTTAGGTACTTATGAGCAATTCACAGATGGCATACGGACAGGAAATGGCAACAGCATCAGAGACAAAGCAAGAACAACAATCTTTTGGAAGCAAGCAATATCTTAAAACTGCAAAAGAGGATAATGGTCGTAAGAAGGACCACGATCACGTCTGCTTCTGTTTCTTCAGCAGATGATGGAATAACATATCCAAAGGTGGAAAAAGCAACCCGTGTTGGCATAATAATAAACACGAAATACCATATTGGATGAGCTGAGAAAGAACCGCTCCGTTGAAATCGGAAACGCAATGCGTTTTTGGTAGGTTTCTTTCACCCTTTAAAAATAGTGTAAAAATAGCAGAAAAAAAGTGATTACTAATCGGAAGATGTATGAAATTTGACCTCTCGTTAAATGTCACGTGCCTTTATGTAGACAAGACTCCGACACAACCTGACATACACCGATCGAAGCAATTTCAATTGATATGAATAATGCAGCTGGATTATTTCTTATTATGGTCCTTAAAGGGACCAAGACAGAAACGAATAATAAACTGTGAAAAAAGAAACAAACACGAAGCAATACACTTTTGCACCAAGACGCCAATTTTGCTGCGTACGTGTCGAATTGCATCGTAATTGTTTTTTTTTGTAAAGAAAATTACACAGTCCTGCTCGGGTTTATCAAAGGACCGAATGGAGAAAAGTGGAAATGTCGACAAGGTGAACTGGTAGCAGAATACATTTCTTTCAGTTGATCACTTCGACAATGAAGGAAATTACAATGTCCGTTGTTTACTTCATTTAATGGTTTTTTGTGTATGTTTGAAACCAATCACGGATTGTTTTAAGTTATAGTAGAAAAAAGTAATAACTGCTTAGTTTTATATATATTTTTATAAACATTATATATACAAAGCGTTTTAAACGTTTTTGTTTTTATTAGACGTATGTTAAAATAAAGGATCTCTTCGAACTCGATTATGCGTTAATATATTGTTGCAATTTGTACCATAGAATTTATTTCATGCACCAATAGTGATAGAATAATTTAACACCAAGTAATGTGATTAGACGAATGAGACACATGATAACAACTTGTCCAGAAATTCTAGAATACTTTAAGATATAAGATAACTTGGCAATCCAGAAGCAGATTATAAAAAATATTATGTTTTATTGAATAACCTTTTATACAAGCAATTTCAATAATTATTTTCGAGTAAATTACTGAATTTGGCATACAAATTCATGAAGTTTACTAGAACATGAGTGCAATATCTTCCATTATATGAAGCATACTTTCAGCCATATGTTGTACATACTACCATCATAAAAAAGTGTGTAAATAGCATGTGATTATTATCCTGCAAGTGCTGACACCAAAATAAAAGCCAATGTTTACATATTGATAAACCGCATCTTGCCCACATCCATATCCAATTGAACGCAACATAACTGCGTTATCGGAGCGGAACCGATAACCTGTCCACCAATTTATCCAGCGATTCCCCCCCCCCCCCCCCAACCCACAAATGGCTTCATTTCTGTGGGATGGAAAACTTGGGCGGCTCAATGGATGAAGACTGTGAGGAAAACGCATCCATATATGTGACGCCAGATGCCGAAAGGCAGGGTGGTTTTGATAAAGATTTTTTTTGGGGGGAGAAATACTACCTCGTTAATAAAGGTATCGTTGCGTTTTAATCGATGTTATTAGTGACGTCGATGTTGGGCACGAAATGAAAAGTTTCCGCCACCGCTTCACACAGAGACAGAGGCAAGTTTCTTTTGTTTATAAATTCACATAAAGCAAAAAAAAACACCTTCCAACAGCAAATACGGCGCGGTTGGAAATCGTACCATAGTTAGAAAAGGTCGCCAAACTAACTGTCTTCCACAAGTAGGTTATAAAAGTAGATCGATTAAATATTAACTTTGCAGCCTTAAATTAAGCGATGACTTTTAATGTGGTGCCGAATGATTTTAATCGTTTCAAAGTAATAATTATAACTGAATTTAATTTCATTAAATAAAGTAAAACGAAAATATTGACTAAAGTTGACCCACCGAAGGGTTCGGAATCATGTGCGATCCGCCTTCGCATTAAAGAAGTTGTATTTCTCACATTAGATACGCGCTGGAAAATGGTTGGTCTCAATTTACTCTCGATACAACGGCAATCCGGATCAGAGTTAGGTAGCGAAATTAAGCGCCAAACAATGAACGCGATTAAACTGTGACCAATTCTGTGTTGGGAAGTAGCACTAAAGCAAAAACATCACTTCGTTGTAGTTTTGGCGAGAGTTCGTTTCCTTTGTTACCCCTAATTTGCATGCTGCTTTTGCGTCTTTTGGTATCGATTCCATTGTTGACCAATCAAGTTTCGACCATTGTCGGCAAAGTGTGTTGTGACTTTTGCCCAACTAGTTAAAGGTGCAAAATAATTATACCCCCATGCACGAAGGAAAACTATTCAAGCTCTACCGTGCGTAACGCCGTGTGGTAACGCCGTTTATGTTGGCGCGTTTGCAAATCTTTGCGCTGCTAGGAAAATCGATACCCGGACCGCGTTGAGTTTTCTTCGCCTAGTGCCACAGCCACATCTCTCACACGCCGACCACTAAAAGCTGACACAATTTGTTCCGTGCGCTTGTTGACATTGGTTAGCGGTTCGCCAAATGGAACATTTCTTCTCCTAGGTGAGGTTTGCTGGCTGTCACCACCCAGTGGGATTTGGGTTAGCTAAACAATCTCAATATACAATGTACACACGCACACACGTAGAGGAAACACACCTAGGAAAGTGTCATCGATCCTGGCGTGTCCTTTCAATACAATTTATTTCGTCCTTGGTTTGTGATGCACACAGTGGAAGCTTATTTCCGTACGGGTGAGACAACTTCCTGCAAAAGGAAGTACGTAGAAAATGTTGATAAAATTCCCCCCCCCCGCCCCCCCCCCCCCTCCCCCCATTAAATGCTTTCCGCTTTTCGAAACATTCGCACAGCGGAGAAATGTAAACTAATGATAAATTAGGTTCATTTTGTCAAATCATCTTCAACTCGTTTATCATTTCAAAATAACGATTCTACCCCTTCACTACTGCAGGTTGTCAGGTGATAAAACTGATAGAATACCCGTGGAAGATATCTTCAATGTTTGTAAAATAAACTACTATCTCATTCTTCCAGTGCTTTGAGCAATTTGGTGAATGACTGCACTGTGCTATTACTCCTTAGAAAGCGTTTGATCGTAGCCTCAATTCAATCTACTGCATCACGATACGCTTTCAAATTGCGTTTCAATCGAATGTTTACATCGCGCAGGGTCGCACTGTGACAAAACGAAATGCTCAAGGTGTAAAAGGGAAATTTAAGTAATTTCCATACAAAATGTATGTGCATAAAGGGGGGATCTCACTCAACGTCAAATGATGAGATTACTTCCAGGTCATTCTTTACACAAAAAAATAAATAAATAAATATAGGAACTTTCCTTGCATGATTCTCTCTTCAAAAAAGTGACTTTTATATTAAAGGCAAACTATTTTTTCAGAAAAGGAAAATGATATCGATTGCACATGTTCCCCATTGGACATTAACTATATTATCCGCCTAAGCGCACTTAGCCGCTTATCTAATCTTCGCTACCATTAATCCGTCCAATATCTGTCATCGTAGCAATAAAGATGCCCTTCCTTTATGCCCAAACGCGAGCTACGATATGCAAAAGGCAAAAAGAAAAAGTTAAATAAAATGAAAAACACAAAACACCCATACACGTGATCGATGCGGTTTTTCATCGCGCATTGCAATCTCGCGTTAGTGTCGATCGATCGGGAAATAGGCGTGCACATGACTATGCGAAGAATCTGGGTCAATTTAGAGCGGGCGTCATCGTGGCCGCGCAAACTACCATAATCCCAAAGTCTCTCCCCTAATTAAGACTTAATTACTAAGCTGACGGCACTGCCGGTGCCAGTGTCCGAGCAGGGAAGCAACTTGCATACGCAACACGAAACATACGGGCACATTTTTAGGCAAATTAAATTGCATTACAATTCGGCCGAATCGAATCCGGTGTAAGCAATATGAGAAGCGATCTGTTCCGCAATCACTCAAGCGATCGTGATGTGTTAAAAAGACAGGAGAAAGAGATACCCGATGTAAATAAAGTTTCATCGTTCGATTGCTGTTGCTGGGGGCATAAACGCACCCCTAAACGGGTGGCAATCGATAGCCCCCCGGGCTCGGATACGCGCACACGATCATCTCTCGAACTCTCAAATGAGGAAGCTACAATTAGCCGCATTATTATCGGGTGGACGGGTATTCGAAGCAGTTCAATAGCACCTGCTACGCAACAGCGCTATCACGCCGGCTATCGTTTCGTACGCTAATCGTTAACAACTCCACGTTTTCACTCATTCGCATATTTTGTGCTGTGTAAATGTTTTCGTAAAACGTTCAGACAGTGCCAGTCTCATACAGAGTGGCAGAAATGGCACGTTAGGAAAGCGCCATGCACACCCCGGCCATACTGCATCAAACATGTGACGTGATCGTATGAGAGCGGGCGAGTTTTATGGAAGATGTCTCCTTTCTTTAAAAACACCATGTGCTACATGTTCCCGTCGATTTAGGGATAAAATAGACCCATTCGCTTGGTTAATATGTTTCCGACGCATCGCTTCGTGTGCGAAGCGGAATGCGGCACAAAATGCGATACGCGTGCATTCGTGTTTTCATCCCTGATTGACCATTACGGGGCTGACTTTCGAAGGAGTTTATGTTTCATGCAACTGTCACTGGTCGTATATTTAAACGCCTGCATAAGCTGACAGTTTCAAATTTAATCTAGATCATTTTTTGTTTCTCCTCTTGCTGAGATGGAGCGTGATTTACGATGATTGAGTCTACAATTGGCTGGGCGGATCATCGGGAGTTCGGATGGATTATGTGGTCACTTGTTGCGCTACACCCACACACTAGTTGTGGAACTTTATAGAAGGCATTTCACACGCTGCGTTTTAGCTTTATGGTTGGTAACGTGAAATATCTAAATTCAATTGGTTGGACAAAATGCATTCTGTGCGTGTGATGCAATAATTAATTAGCTCCACTGTTACAGAGGGCAAAAATCTCAAAAAAAATCTTTGGTATGTGCACTATTTCGTAAACTTCGCCCGAAGTTTATGAGATACTTTGTACCAAAGTATTTGGGTTAGAAAATGGAGCAATGGCTTAGAAATATTATCTCAGCGATCCAAGCGAGAATTTAAAACTTCCAATACGACTATCTCCAATTCTGAATGTTTTCAAAGTTGTTGGTGGATATCATAACCCAAAAACGACTCGTCCATCTAATATGAGTTTTGGAATTGTATACAACATAATCCTATGCAGGATGACACGAAATTCATCGAAAAATGAGGGGAAAATATTGAATTTGTTCTAGCTCCAACCGTACTACCTTTCAGATGTCCGTCTACCAGCAATCTATCGCCCAAGGAGACGCCTGTTTTGGTGGTTGAAGAAATAGCTCAAAAGTAGGCCAAAATATTAATAATTGGACCAAGCGTCATAAACAAGCAAATGCGTACCATTTTTTGTCAAAGATTTATAAATTCCTTTCAAAAAGACGTATCGGAAGATGTTTCGTATAAGCTTCATCAATTCCTATCGATCGCCTAACAACGGAAACATTGTATCGAATTCCAAATCCACAGGAAATTCCTAAAATAGATCCTTAGTTCAACGTTTCTCTCTAGTCCCATGAGATATTGCTCCAGCCGTCTTCATTTTGAGTAAACAATATCCGAACATAATCACAAACAGTCGGTAGGTAAGATTCCGTTTTCGCCTGGGATGTTCCGTTTTCTTCTGTTACGCACTTGGGATTGGGGAAACTATTCTTGTCTGGCTGAACAAATGCATTCCCCTATTTACGTCAGGCATTTTCAAGTTCATCTTGAAGAAGCAAACTTTGTTTAGGATTGATGAATTCTAAGACGCTCTCTGTTTGTACATGGCAAAGAAAAAAAGGGCATCTAAGTAAAGAGAGAGCAGAAGAAACGATCCAAATTTGGTTCCAGCGCTAAGAACTTCAACCGTCCAAGGAATGCAAACATTGACGTTTAGCGGTTCAACTTCCAGCTTCAGGAGGCCAGAAAACATCGTAACAAAATGAACAAAACGAACCTTCCTGCTGTAGTCACCAGCCATTCTAAGTGCTCATAAAGGCGTCCACGGGAGTAGTTTATTTCAATTTAAAGGTCACAACTGCTTCAACATCTTCTCGACACGCAGCGGAAGTGTGCACAGCACTAACGGTAACGTTTAATGTCTTGTGTACCGTGGAAAACATGATCATTTACAAACAACTAGGATGGAGAAAAGGAAACAATTTCCATACAAAAAAACAGAGAAAGGAAATAAAGTCTCTCGAGTGCTACGCCACAAGCAAACCACGAGTCGGGGACAACAAGAATAATAATCATCCGTCTAATGATTCGGACAACACTTTCTTCCGCCCCGGGGCAGAAGGTGCAAATGATTTAACCACGAATAATCATTAACACCCCTTTGCCCATTGCTTCCTCTTTGTTATCGTTGGTCTGAATGATGGGTGGGTTTTTGACAGTTTGAAGAGAAACATGACCATTCGAAAGCCCTTTACGATTTCCTTGGCAGAAATGCACCTCCCCTTTTGACCCGTGCTAAAGCGAAGCGATGATGATTTTACTAATTGTCACGGTGGTCAGGCCGGAAAGGCTAGATGAAGTGTAAAAATAGCTATTAAACATGACCACCGACACAATGGGCTAGCGGTTATGATAATGGGCAGGTTGGCAGGTTTGTCAAACAGGTAATTGACATCATTTTCCCGGCATTAATTCCTCCATCCAGATTTTCCCCTGGTGGAAGCGTTTGAGATTCGTTCTGCGCTAACCCTCGTTTAACCCATTTTATCTGATTGTAGAACATCTCATGAAAGCTTTAGGGCGATGAATTAATTGACACCTTTTCTTAAATTGTCCAGGCAGCTTTGGGTTTAAAATTAATGGCTTACTTTCACCAACAACTTAAGATCGTAAACCATACATGTTTACCATTTCATAAAAAAATTAATAGAATAAAAATAATGACGAAAAGTTAATCATAAAAAAATAAAAGAAAAAAGAAAAAAAAGCTGCTTAATTCGATCCACGTCCAGCAACAATGATGATTGGCCGTGTTACTCACAAACCAAAAACAAAATGCACAAAATACAAGCAATCGTGACATCATGTACCACTTGAAAACAGGAATTAAAAACAGTCAATAAAACTGCCTCCTTCCTATTCGCAGGAAAAAATAACTTCAAACCAAGCTAAACTACACAAGATTATTTATCAATGTGTTATTTTGCAAACAAATATATCAAGCGAACCAACAAAAAAAGAATGACCAAAGATAGCTTCAAAGACAACATCCCCTTAGCGGGATGCTTGCTGGCAAGCTGTTGTTTACTCATCAACCCCATCGTTTCTGTGCGATTTTGCGATTATTTCATCGTTTCATGCACAAAAACGAGCGTCACCAATTAACGCGTAACACATCGCAAATCGGAACCCGGTCAGATCCGCCCCGGTAACGTTCAAGGGTAACTTATTATCTTAACCGGTGGCATTAAACATGTCTCTCCCTTGTGCCGTTTTCAACCCTTAAGGTGGCGGGGGCGATTTAAAGCGTGATACCCTTAATCTTATCGGTGCTGCACGAGCAGGTGATAGTGTGCGATATGTGCCCCGTCTGGGAGGTAAAAAGAAAACAAGGTTTCTCCTTACTCGCCCCTACTCGCCTCCAAACAACATGCAGCCAGACATCCACTGGTATATGCAAGTAAAAAGGGAAAAAAAGTGGTACGTGATCACCGAATGGAGATCGTGTGAGACAGTGAAAAAAGGGAAAATTACTTAGCGCTTATAAAACGTGTATGTGTGTTCGGGCTCCTCCGCCGATGCTTCTATTTTCCAAGCACGTGGCGCTCGATAGAAAATGTGCACGGGTGAAAAAAAAAAACACACACGGTTTTCCTCTCCGATGGGGCTCTCTCTGCCTTTGGTGATCGTTATGTTGCATGATACAGTTTGTTTTGTTGTTGCTCTATCTATTTCATCACACACACCCGCACCTTTGTGTGTAGGTGGTGCTTATTAGTGTTGTGCTTTACTCCTTTTTCCTTCAACGGCGCAACCAAACGCATCCGAAAGCACATATGTGTGTTTTGCATCGACGTGTTCGGATGCACATATGTGATTGCATCGACCAGGGGGGGGGGGGGGGGGGGGGGGGGGGGGGGGGGGGGGGGGGGGGGGGGGGGGGGGGGGGGGGGGGGGGGGGGTGGTGATGTGATAACGCTGGAACGCAAAAGGAAGGCAGACACGTGTATGTGTTTGGGTGGTGAATTTAAGTCGCCCGAGACAGCCCGAACGCAGAAAACGCAAGCAACTCCAAGGCCACCCCAGCTAAGCTGCGGTACGAGTGAAAGGGGTCGGTTGGGGGAGGTAATTTTTCCCTCTCATCGGTTGGATGGGTTCAACCAGCAACCGGAGTCGAAAATTTCTCTCCATCGGTTTTTCGTCCTCTGAAGTTTCGGAAAAATCGGCACCACTCTCGTCGCGCCATACATCCACACACTTTCCCTCCAGGTGGTGTTGCCTGTGCTTGGTCCACAGGCAACAAAAACCAATAGTCACCGAACGGGCCCCAACACCTTTCGGTTACCATCGCCGGCAACAGATTTACTTCGGCCAAAGCGTAATGAAATTGAAACACCCACCAAAAAAACAACAACGACAAAACTGACCACCATGTGGTGGTATTGGTGGGGTTAGCAATGCAATGACGCACTGGTGGCTTATGTTTCAACGCGCTTTCTACGGTCGCAAATGGATACGGCCATGCATACACACACAGGCACACACACACGCGGTTTTGAAGGGGTGGTGGGCCCGCGAATGTTCTCTTGCGTCCGCCGTTCGCGATAATGACGACCGCCATTGTCCCTCGCTCAGGAAGTCGATAACATATGGGCGAAGTGATACAAACACGATGCGCGATATCATCTCTGCGGCTGTTTATGTCCTTGATAAACTATTTTCTGTCTAGCAAATGAAAACTCTCCAGAGAGTAGGATGCAGTTTGGATGGTTCGTTATTGAGATGGACGATGAGAGTTCCTGTAGGAACTGTTTCGATTGTTGTTCTTGTTGCTTTAGGATGCTGTTGCTGTTTGTTTTATACAAAGATGGATACATTTTTTTCAATACAGTACAGTTTTCTCCATTTTCCAATTCATTTCACAACAGTACATAGTTTTCCGACCAGGATTCATCCGAAATACGTAATCCGCGACGGTTTTTCCTTTCTCTCTCTCTTTTTTTTCTCTCTCTCTCTCTCTCTCTCACTCTCTCTTTCTCTCTCTCTCTCTTGCTACTGTTTCAAATTTGCGTTGTTGCTAAGGAGACGCAATTGAACACTACACTTTTCTCGACCTTTGTGCGTCCGACTGACTGTTGGAAAAACCAACCAGACGAAAGTAAGCACAAAAATCCGTCAGCGCATTCACTGCCGCGGCATACTTTTTTTTTTGCTGTTGCTTTTCACTATCCTCAATGGATCTTCTTCAACGGGTTCTGCGCCGTAGCTAATGCTCAATTTTACCGTAAAACAAATTCACATTCTAATTTTAATTCTACCGTGCACTTTCTTGTTTTGCGGTTACTTCACACAATCAGCCGGCCGTGGTCGGGCGTTTGTCAACGAACGGAAAAAAAATATCGCACCGGAAACACGCATCGATCGGAAAAAGAAAGGATACTGTGTGGCAGCACGGGCCACTAGGCACAGCACTAAGTTACTTCTTCTCAGGGGTTGGTAACCACGTACAATCAATCATACAGGCAAATGTACACACACGTACACACGCCTGTTTCTGACCACGGTGTACGATTTAGTGCACTAGATTTTTTTTTCCTTTCGTACCACACACACACACACCGGCTTTCTTGCTCCCGTCGACAGGAAGAGCATTTTAAGGCACCCAAATGCCCACCAAATGCCGAAAACGCGTAAGTAAGCACAAACCTTTCGGAACGTGCCGAAGGAACTGCCGCCGCCGGCATTGGATTTTACTGAGAATTTCTATAAATACGGCATTATGTATCACATGATGGTTGTGGCGGCGGTGGTGGCTGACACAGCTGACGAGACAACGCTGCAGCGTTCCACGAGGTGTTGTGCACGGCGCGCACAGGAGTATTCGATTTTGACTCACGCTCTCGCACACTTCGAACAGACGTCAGCTCGCGAGCTGACCTCAGCAACTACACGCACCCGGCTCATACACATCACACCGCCAGGCAGCGGCTATCATCCGAGTGCACGGAGACCGATTGACCACCGGCAACACACGTCGGACGCACGATTGGTCATCCGCGGAATTGATTTATCTTTTGTCACTGTGAACATACGCACTAACATTCGCCAGGATGTGATAGAACGGATACGGGACAAGAGAACACACCTACGAACACTTACGCCAAATCGTAATAATTGGACAGTAATAAAAAAACAATTCGATCGCTTTTAGCTAGACGTTTTACAAGACGCTGGCTTCGCAAGCGTTACTATTCTAACCTCGTACAACATAAAGCTACAGCACGAACCGACGCACACTGTGCGAGAAAACAAACTAACACCGCGAACAAAAAGGCGCCCGGATCGACGCATTCCAAACGCGCGCTCTCTCTCTCTCATCATCGCAGTAGGGCAGGGTTGGGCAAACCTTTCGATGGTTAGGATCACGTGCAATAAAATCAACATTTATTCTCTTGCATTAATTAATTTAAGGGTAAAAGATTTTTGTAGTCCCCCCCCAAAGGTGTCGCTGCTACCCTGGGCAAACATTGCACACTGGTAGGTCTACTGGTCATACGATGGTAAAAAATATAATGTAAGTGATTTATTTACATTTGGATTTATGTTTTCCTGGTTGTTTGTTTAACATAGTATTTTAATTAAAACTGTGCATGATTGTATTAAAAATATTTTTTTATGTATATAATTAATAGAGGAGTGTAAAGTAATACTTTTATTATATTGAAAATATTAATACAACTAAAAAGTGAATAATAAATAATTTTAATTCTTTAAAACCATTTAAACAACAAACATAGATTAAGATCACTATGAAATATTAGTTTTAATTAGTTTAAGATAGTAAAATATTTTTTTTACGCCATTATATAAATATCTGTAAGTTTTTTTTATTTTTAAAAGCATTTTCATAACCTCAATATGTTAAATATTAATATCCTAAGTTCCAATTTAAATATATATAAACAAATTTTACTTTCTCATATTCAGTTTCTATTTAAGTATCATTTTAAATCATCAGCGTTCAACAGAAACAATATTAAAATTAAATAACACTTTATTAAATTTTGACATATTTCATGACCGCACCCTTTGACCTATGTGCAGCATCTGTCCATGGTGGCTGCGAGCGCTTTGGGGGGGGACTACAAAAATCTTTTACCAATTTAAGTAATTATTTCTAAAAGGTGCAACAAACATAGTATTTTTTTGCATACTTTTCAAATATGAAAAATTAAGTTTGAGATTCCAATTCATAACTTTTTCATAGCACACAAAGCGTTAATTAAAGTTCTTTGTAGCCGGGTTTAGAGACCCAAACGAAAAATATTATTAATTAAAGAGAAGATTACAAATTTCGACTGGTTCGATTCTGACATAATCGATAATTTTGAACACAATACCCCTGCAGTGTCATGTAGGTTGCCCAACCCTGACGTTGATTTTTTCTCTCATTTTCTCTGTCTCATGTATCGCTATTTGTGGGGCCGGCTCCACAAACACACGAGCCTTACTTCTCTAACGGACATAAGGTTAACCTCATTCGCCACTTCTCTTCCATATTTATGCACGCATCCTTCTACCGAAACACGGTTGACACATGCTCAAATAGTCAAAGTGTTAAACGGTCGCCAAAACGATAAAAACGATAGACAGTCCAATTCGCCGATCGTGCCCACTGATACCATCGCAAACATGTTGCTCTCTCGTGGATCGTTGTTGTTGTCTCCGGTTTTGAAAAAGCTGCGAGAAATTCAACATTCAGCTGGTGTTAAGAGACGAGAGCATAGTAATACCAGAACCAGCTGACTCAACACACAACATCGAGAATTGGAAATTCGGCGATGGTTGAAGCTGTTGAACATGTGTTCAACTGTCTCACCGGCTCGATGAGGAATTAATCGTGACGGAGTGAATGCAAATGTCTAGTCTTTGTAGAAAATGTACGCAATTAGCTGTAAAGTATTTCTTTTTTTTTTGAAGAACTACGCCGGAAGCGCTTGCAATTAAAGTGAGGTCTATTTCAAACTAAACGGTTCTAACATATATTGTAAACAGAGAGAACTTTTCGGTATGCTCCAAGAGAATTTGAAGAGCAAGAGCGAATATGCTCTACCACTCTAATGAAATCGTATACACATTCCACCAACATTAATGCTTTCTTATCAAAAGGTTAGTGCTCTCACGGACACCATTGCAATACCACACTTCGGTGAAGTGCGGTTGGACATTTTAATTCGTTCTGTGTTTGGGATCTTTGTTACTAGGAGGCTTGCTACGTTACTTCAAACGCGTCTCCACAGATCGATTACCATCTCGTGGGAAATGCAGTAGGCGAATGAACGTAACGCACGTGATTCACAATCCTACTTGGATCGATAGCGGTGTCGAGAGCGGTGTGAATGTTTTCATACCAAAAACCGGTCTCCGGCAAGAAAATAGCAGTGTGAATGCCGATACCAACCAGCACCATCAGACTGACGGATTTTTTTTTGTAACCATTCTAGGGGAATGCGTACCCATGAGGTAACAGGAATTTGAACCACGAAACCCTCCTGCAGGGAGTTGGTGAACAAAATACAGCCTTGTACTTATGCCAACATTGGTTTGCAGCCAGTAAGACATTTTTTGGGAATGGAAAGGAATTTCTGGCACAGCTATGTGTTTTGGAACAATTTGTTCAATTATCTCCACTGTTTGTTCACAGAAATGTTTCATGGTAACAAAAATTGAACTCTTGCCAATTTTTTGCAGCTTAACAAAGGAATTGTGCCTCTTTATGCTGCGCCAAGTCTCGGTACAAAGAAGATAGGTAGGAGCATACTTTAAATTCAATGACCTGATTCAGAGTCATGTTTGGACAGAAGTACCACAAAGATCGACTACAGCGAAGATAAACGACTATCCACCCTTTCACGATGCGTAACTCATATGCCACGCGGAACGTTGTTCTCGATCTGTCAACGTTCACGTCTAACTTAGCCACATACTATCGCTAACCTCAATAGCCGGGAACCAAGGCGAACGGGAGAGGCTGAGGGGCGTACCAGAAAAAAAGTAAACGGTGAATTTATGATTTAATGTTTCCTCACACAAAACCAACGTGCCACGTGAATGATGAACAATTATTGGCAGCAAAAGCGGGGTTAAAGGCAGTCGGACGCGGACAGGAACTTCACTGGACAACAGCCCACTTCCATCACTTGCTTCACCGTGTGGAGCTGGAAGTGATGTGTTCAGCATTTCAATTTCTTGCATGACTCTATAAACGCTGTCTCTCTTTACTCTCTTCTTTTACTAGTAGAAAACTACCGAGACTTTCAATCATACCTGCGGAGACATTAGTCATTGACACAAGGAAAAAATATGAAAGAGCTTCATTGAAGAAAAAAACCCTTTCCCGAAAGAACCGGTCTTGGATATCGATGGAATTCTCTACCGGCAATGAAAAGATTCATAAATGTGCATCAACTTCATCCGATCGTCTGTGAGAAGCGGTGATTCATACCCGCCGGCGTGGAGAGCAGTTGAGTGGATTTGTTTCTGTGATGCATCATCGCCTCAGCAAGAACTCGTTTTTGTTTTGTTGGCTTCAGCAAACGGCGGCTTCTTGTTGGCTTCTTCTATTCCGCTTTTCGGTACGAATGCGGAATAATAATTCGTCTGGCGAAGGAACGTTGCATATCTCATTAAACATGCATTGTTTGCAACATAACTCACGCCCCAAAGCTATGTTTTACCAGTGTGCTGCTCCACAACAAAAATGCCCTTCTCCCGTATAAGTTCTACACCTAACGGTCCTGCCCCTCTTTACTTACGTGCAGTTGAACACGTGAACAAAATAGCATTTTCTAACAGATCACTTACCAAGTATCGTTGGTAGGCGCGTGCATCATGAAAGGATATAATGGGTTATTATGCCCATGCACACATACCGATCGTACTGGTTGCAGCAGAATAGGGTGTGTTCTTACGCTGTTCTGGAAACAGAGATCCAAGAACCACTTCTAGCTGTTGCTTTTTCGATACATCAGGTTCGATCCCACCCACCAGACAGATGGAACCCATTACAATTATTCGGGAATAGATAGAGTCTTTGCTGTAAAATGCCAGATACACCTTCGCATGTATTTGTTATGGACACTCTTAAATATTTTGTGTAAACACGTTCATTTTTTACGAGGTGCTTGCACGATATGGTGTGGAGATAAAGTGAGTTAATGTTTACTACTCTAGACCATATTGGCTACCACTTGGGCAAGGTTTCCCTACATTTTCCCTAACCCACCACCATTCCCCGCTCATTATTATGCCGCAGAAATTGCAACAGGAACACAAAAATGCAATCTATAACGGTGTACACATAGATCGTGCACACCGTTGTGGTCAAGGGCTTCGGGCATATTGGTTCGCTGGTCTAGGTGTGCACATGGTAGCAGGGCAAAAAGTAGAAAATCAAGTGCAGTACATGAACACACGAATCGGTAGCGGGCAGGTTTCTGCAGCCGTAAACATAAACCAAGATAAACTGATCGATCAACAGGTTTTGGAAGGTGGCGTGCCAGAAAGAATGATCTTTCTCTGCTAATGATGATAGCAATGTTGGTTCATTATCTGTTAACTTGCAACGGATACTATGTGTAGAACTGGAAAACTGATGAGAGGCAATTATATCGCAAATAATAAACAATTTTAACCGTTGTTTTTCAATATTTCCTCCTTTGAGAATTTCATGAACAAACACTACAATTCTTATACGTGGTTATATGTATACGTGGAATACAACATTACAAGAAATGTTGATATGGATGAGAGATAAAAGATATGAAATGCATAATCGTACGACCATATTTAATGCTTGCTTTTAAGGTCGAAAAGGCGAACGAATCAACTCCATCTGCGTGCGCTCGCGATCGCTACGTAAACGCAAAAATTTGCAACGCCAAAAAATAAAATTGGTCAAAAATAGACAAAATTACCAATACACGCGTTTCCCATTGCTGGCGAATGATCGCCCCAGCCCATCTGTCTGTCAGTCAATGTAAACTACGGTTGGACGCAGGACCGCGCAACACGGCCTACACCGCTCGACGGTGTTGATTTTTCGCTATATTTAAGAGGTTTTCGCGTTTGGTTCCATTTGTTTGCGAGTAGTTTTTGTTGTTGTTGTTGCTGCTGCTGTGCTGTTACAAACCTTCAAACCTGCCGAGTTGTTGCGAATGTTAAATAACAACGATCGCCACCGCACTCGATTGACAGTCGGGTGTTGAGAGCTAATACGCACAAGGTTGGATGGGGTGAGATGGGGTGGTGGTAGTAACGTTCATATTCAAAGATACCTCACGTTTTTTTGGTTGGCCAACGCCCCAATGAAGAGTCATGTGCCTACTAGCGGCTGTGTGCATTGTGTGTCATACAGCTGATGATCGCATCCTCCGGTCGCTATTGACAATACAGCTAGACAGCGAAATGGTTCTAAAAAGCTTTGTTCATTTAGTAAAATTAAACGAATCTTTAAAAATAGTTATTTGATTGTATCATCCTTCGTATACGTAACTCTAAAAGAGTAGCTTTATACAAAAAAAAAAACAATGCTGAATATGAAACGTTGTCTCGCAATGCTAAAATCGGTATGAAAATGTATCTCTTGTTTTGATAACCACTTTAGCCCATTTTTACTTTACATTTCCTTTCCAATTCCACCTGTACAATGCACACTTTTAACAACCATTTAACACAAACAACGATAATCATAATTGGCATCAAACAGTACCCAATTTGGTGTACCAGTCGATATCAAAAAATACCCTAAAGAAAAATGACCGTGGGCGAGTATTGTGCAATACGGGGAGGCATTTTTTCTGTTGGTGTACTTTTCCATCCCTATTTTCTCAAATTGGTCCAGCTTTTGCGATTCAGGTTGGCGGCAGACTGGGGGAGAGACTGAACTGTACACTTACAATGCCACATTATCATTGCGCTTCAGTGTGGACAAACATAGATATCGTAAAAGTCCGTACAATGGAAACAGTGGAATACATAACAAACGATTGCTCCGCCAGAATGTTATTCGATTTGAACGTTTGCTGAAAATTATTAAAAGTCTCTAAAAATTGGAAATAATTTTCTAAAAATAATAAGTTATGAAATAGTAATAACATACAGCTCCATAAATAATAGAAACGCTTCACAAAGTGTAAGCTTCGGACACAAAACGATCGCGGTGTTGTATTGGGTTTCACAAAGGAAAAGTAATCACATAATCTTTTGAGCATCTAAAAACCAAACCAAGAAGCCCTTCATGCATCACTTGCAGACTAATTGCTTGAGCAGACATTTTGACACCGTTTGACATAAACCACTGTAATACCAATTGCTCAATCGTACTGCACCGTAAGTAGAACAGCTAGATTGTTCTCACCCATTGTGTAATACCAACGCCAACGCCAACGCCAAAGAAGCCATACAAGTGTCAGATTTCTAGCGCTTTTATACCGTTGTGGGGGAAAACTCAATCAATGGCGTTTACAATCATTGAAGCCTTGCCCAGAGTATTCTAATAATAACCAAACACAATAGCAAAAGGTTTTTACATCAAAACCCGATAAGGTTTTGTAAAATTTTCGCAAAAAAAAAACTGTTTCGCAAAGCTAAGTACAAAGAAAGAAGAAAAGCACACAATATAGCACCAGCAGGAAATGTTTCTAGAAATGAATTTCTTATCGCATTGATTTACTTTGCCAGATAACTTTTTCAATGCTTTGCAAAAAAACGCATCCATATACTGATCAATTATCCGAAGGTTCGTTGCTTATCATGCGATGTAATCTTCGCAAAAAGACCCAAAAATTGTTTATCATTTAATGAAAGTCTTAAAGCTCCGATGTCCGATGAACAAACGCTCCCATCCATCATAATTCCACCAGCACTGACCTATATAATCTGCGCTTCAGCTTAAACCGTCATGCCGCATCTTAACATGATTTGTTGCACAGTGAAGGTATGCGGTGAATGAATCAGTTCAGGATAATAACCACCGGATGGGATATTGGTGCTCTGGAAAATTTCCAACCCAATGAAGCCATCAACAATCGTGTGACCGACTGACGGAAAGGAAATGAAGTGTTCATAACGACCGCAAGGTGCAGGTTATTGGAAGCCATCCGATCAGAACTTCCATCATCCATCTTGCACGCATCCGATCCGCCAGCCAGTTGGTGGCTAAAACAGGGTTAATACTGACAGGATTTGTACCATGACGGTACAAGACGATCACTCAAGATCAGGCAGGGACAGCGTAACTGCGCTAGCATAATTAGGCAACACCGGTACCGTGGATCGTTTGGGCAATTGTTGTCCATATAGCGGTTGGAACCCTGATTGAAACTTTCAGCATCGTTAAGCTTGGGGTACGAATTTTTAGCGGTACCTTTTGCAGCTTGGATCTGTACCACCTTTTTTTCCAATTTATGTGGTTACACCCAATGGGTGGGATTTACTTCACAAAGTTAATCATCCGTTTAACCGCTTCATTCATTATTGCTCCCCGATCGGGCGTTTCATACTCGATGCTCTTGAAAGTAAAATGTACGAATTATTTTCTATTTAGCATTTGCAACCGTGTAACGACGGTAACTATTCGATGGGATACAATGTACTTGAAATGAAAACAAAATAGTTTGAAGGTAATTAAATTAACATTATTTGTTGTAACCCTAAAGAGTAGTTTGACATAACTTATTACGTCTATTATTAAGCAATTGAAGAAACATTGTATAACTTAGATAAAAAAACCAAAACAAATGTAGAAGAATGTGGACATTTCCCCAACGACTGCTGCAACATCACTAGCATCCGACCGGTACGGTCGGGATAATGAACCGGAACAAGTGCCTTTTGGCGTAATGAGCAAATTGTATCATAAACAATATCCAAGCGAATCGTGTGTGATCAAAAAGTAATGGATGGAGTCATGTAGCAACAAATTACACCATCTTAAGCTAATTATAGTGTAAGTGAAGAGCAACGATCAACCATTCCGCCGTGGGATCATCTTTGGAAAGAATCTTCATCAGTATGTCATTAATGCGCCGTTCATGACTATATATTTCACTGATGGTGAGCTACAAAAGCAATCAAAATATGAAATACATTGATGAAAATTGATTGTATAGTTTAACACACCAAAAATATCTACCAATTCTAGGTAACAGGCAAAATCACGAATAATAAAACGATTGTTACTAATGAAGCATTCTCATCCACACTAACAGAAGAAGCGTATGAGAAAAAGGCATTCATTTAAAATATTGAAAGAAGGTTATTATAATCCATTACGTGCATGGTAATGTCTGCTCCCGAAAAAAAAGACAAATGCTACAATTATTTCCGATGCCCACATTGGCTCACTTACGTGACTACCAGTTCTCGTGACAGTATGCACACGCTTTCCGTGAATATATTTGAACCTCAGATTTAATTGAAATTTTAATTACCATAATCGTTGTTTTCAAAATGACTATTCATTACACTCTACTCGTGATGTCTAATCGAAGGTTTCCTGAGTTATTCAAATATTGCTTTCTAACTCAATTCGGTTCAACTTTATTCTTACTCCATTCAACTCCATTCCACAGACAGATTAAATTGCATTAACCATACACGCTTAAATAAACCATTTCTATAAATATGTGTTAAAAACAATGTTTATTATACAATAAAAGAGCTAGTTTTCAATAAAACTAATCGTTGCTTCATGTGCAAATGAAACATCAAAGGTAGTAAAAGACTTTTATGCGCCAATTAGCTTGCGTTCAGTTTGCATCGCTCGAACGCCATTGAGGTGTCCCTAGTGTCACGCTTGGATTCCTTCAATTAGCTGTCACTGAGCAAAAAAAAAAGAATGTTTCAAACGTTACCACACTAACTAGACTTTAATTTCCTTCTTTCATGCGAAATTAACTAACGTTACCTCGTTTTTTTGTTATAGTAAAAACGCAACGATGAAGCAAAGCAACATGAAGAGAAATGTTTCCTTTCTCCGTTCACTGTGTCTTCGTATGGAATGTAATCGATAAGGAAATTAGCCTATCGATTGGAATGCACATTTCCTGTACCGTTCTGATGTGTAGGAAAATGGAAAAATATTCAATGTAGCAAGAAAATCGTTCAATAAAATTTGTTGACAGCTCGTTCGTATTCTTCACACTTACATATTTTGAGCTTAAAAGCAAAGCGATGATTGATCGTGTTACATTTTTAAATCGACATTAAGCTATCGAGCTCTAGGTTACGTGATATACGCATTTCTATAAAATCGATAAAATCGATACTACGCTTAGAGTGATTTAGGTAAAAATGTGGAAAAATTATGCAATTTCTGAACAACGAATCGTGCATAGTAAAACAAATAATTTCATATCAACAAGGCCGCATCTTGCGCATAGCATAAGCCAAAATAAAAAAAGTATAAATCAGTAATTATTAAACCGTTGCACGATAATTGAAGACTTAACCTTTCGTATAAATAAAGCAAACTTTACATTACGATCCGTTAAAATTCCATTTAAAATTCTTAAAAACAAACAAATTCCACAAGACGACCCACGTGCCACGTACGATCACTGTCTTCGTTGGGAACTCACACTCACCTAATGTATTCCTTTAGTATACATAATGCCGCATTTTAAGTGAAAAGCATGCACCAGAAAGCGAATGAAAAATGACCATGAAAGTTAAACTTGCAGAAAATTACACTAAACGATTCAAACCATCCTGCTTACAAGTGAAAATGGAATGAAAATACATGCCGCACCAAGCCACTGGGTTAGTGGAATTTTGAGCGTGGCAAAGTGTTGTCTCACGTGGGCACTTTCTTCAGTTGCGCGTTACATGGTTACTTCAATCAGGGTTCATTTTCATCGGCCACGGACACTAGCCGGGGGAGTTTATGCTGCACAATAATGAGCTAATGCAGCAGCAGGTGAAGGTCACTCTTGCTGACAATGGTCAACCCTTGACGCAACGTAACGATAACCATTAGGGTGCCCATTAAAGACAGATTGTCACATAATCGACCAAATTACCTTTTTTTCCATCGGGAGCATTCTTTCACAACCATTCACAAGAAGGGTGGCAAGTAAAAAGGCATTCTTTTTTGGAAAGTTCCCACGTACTGACATGAACTTAATTTTCTCCGTCTTTTCCATCTACCAAAACATCGCACCAACTAAGGTGAATTTTGATCATGAAATGTGTGCCTCTAACGAAACTGCACCTTTGAGTGCGGGTGACCACAGGGCTCGGCAGAGTGCGCAAAAACCTTACGCGCACTGGTCATTTCTTAATCGATTTCAGTAACAACGTGCGAAGTGTCGCGCATTAGCGTCAGGTATCTGTCAATTTTACGACGATGGCCAGATGATGGTCAGAGCAAAATGGTAACGTTTGCTTTGGTCTAGATTTATTACATTTTCGTCACACTGTGGGAAGGTAGTGTGAAGGATAGCGTCGTCACTTGCTTGACGATGAACTGATTGAAAGAATCCATCATGTATTAAAGATGTTCTACTTATCATGTGGATTGTTTCAGAAACTGCCTCACAAAGGAAAACAAAATCTACTCATTATTCAATTTTAAACTTAACTTACGATATTTGGTACAAACGTTGCATTATGATAGCCCACAAAAAATGATTTGGGAAGCAAGATGCAATGTCCGTCTGACAGAAGATATGAAATAATTTTATATTTCTGCAAGGGCTGTTTTTTCCACGAGCCTTGGACAAGTGACATAAGGACCTGCCACAGTCCATGAAAGGAATATCCTCCTAAAAACGTTCTATATTTGAAAAAATTGAGGACTACTCAAACATAAATAGCGTTTAAATAATTGGCAATCGAAAACATCTGATATAAGGTTAACAAATTATAAGCAGCAATTTCCAACATTTGTCGTGTGCATGATTATTATTGTTTGCATAAACACATTCAACACTAAAAATCATTTTTCATTTTCGCGGACCCGAGAACCTTTGAACGGAATCAATATTGATAATGGAGGAAGACCATTTTGTTATCAGAACAAGTTCACATCTTACATTCAACATTCACAGCTCTTCGCAACCGTGTCCACCAACAAAGTGCAAACT
>STHB01010000.1:0-14232 GCA_018908115.1 Anopheles rivulorum | reverse complement strand
TCATCGGGCGGGGCGCTCGGTGGCCACTATCTGTGACACTTTTCACCCTGGGAAGGAGTGAATTGGCCATAGACATTGATAACAATCGATGATAAGAGTGTTTCCTTATTGCTTGACCCAAGAATGACACTCGGTGCCGTTCAGGTTCCTTCATATCCTTTTCTTTTCTTATATTCGCTCAATATTTGCTTCGCTATTCCGAAGATGTTCTTTCCCAAGCTAATCGTTTTTCTATTAAAATTCCAAATTATACAGCAAACATTCAGGAAAACAAAATTGAAATAAATGATTCGAGAGAAGAGAAAAACATCGGAAAAAACCATTCGAACCCGTCCCGCGAAAGCTTTCGCACCGAAACCGTCCAAAGATTGGGTCTGGCATCCTGCCGTTAATCCTCCGGTGAAGGACTTCCGGTTGAAATCCATTCAGCGCCAGTACCGTTCTCGGTGTGCGTGCGTGTGGAATGTTCGTCGCATACCACCAAATACGCAACGGCACGACAGGATTAGCAGCTTAAAGCCTTAAAGGGAGGACCGGGCCCGGGACCTTTACATGCGCTAACAGCATCCTGGTGGGCTTTGATCTGTGGGGAATCATTTAATTTCCATTCAGGTCGGACCGAATTCGCTTTCGCCAAGGAAGGGATGCTTCGTTTCGTCTGTCTTTCTTTGCGTGTGTAAGCGCACGTTAAGGAGTCTTGGGGGAAATGTTCGAACGCAGGTCGCCATCGTTGTGCCGGTGTAGCTTTTAAAGCTTTTTTTTGTTGTTTGTAATGTACGAACGCATGTACGCCGGGGTTTTCTCTCCGTTTTATCGATTGGTTTCGTGTATACAGAATACAGTGGTAAGCAGTTTTTTCTTTCTTCCTCTCATTTCTACTGGTCTGGTTAAACTTTAGCTTCCTTGCCCTGCCATTCCCTTCCACCCTCCTCACTCCCCCATCCTCATTACCATCCTTTCGTCCTTTTGTTTTATCCCCTGCTCGCACCCGTCCGCCTGCCTGTGATTATTGTCTGGTTGGTTTAACATGGTCGACATTTTTGGCCCCACTTTTCCCTACCGCCCATTACATCAAAACACCGGCAACCTTGGTTGTCCCGGCGGACGTACAGGTACCGAACCGGTCCCTTGGCTTGGGTTAAGATGCTCGTTCGTACCGAACGAGCTTTCGAGCTTGTAAAAGTTATCGGAAAACCGATCGAGTGGTGGGTGACAGACGTTGTGAAGAAGAGAGAGAAGGGGGGGGGGGAAATGCGTGGGGAAATGGTGGTTGTCGGGAGGGGGAAGGAAAAAGTTCAGCAAGTGAACGGAACGATACCGGTAAACTTTGCTAATCAGAGCAAACCGGGCTCCGGTATGATTATCGTTGGAAAATTACTTTGAACCGTTGCGGGAGCTTTTGTTAGATGCAAATGTGAAGTTTTTGTTTTGCTATGGATATTACGCGTCTTTTACGTAGTGTTTTATTTATATGATTTGGCAGAACATTAAAATTAATCATATTAATTTTAATGTTATATTTTAATTAATTTTTAAAATGTTTTCCATCAATTACATTCTCGCATGGCAAACAAAAACAAATGTCACGCAAAGCTAAGTGAAAGTGTGCGCAAGAAGTATAGTACCACTATGTCCACTTTGTTCGTAAGCAATGACTTCTACATCCGCAGAAGCAGAAGCGCAAAACCACTGTGGAACGATTTTTTAGTTGCCGTACCTTCTGACAGATTCTCCTGCTTCGCGCACGACACGTGGGCAGGGCGAAAGTTAAAATGGAGTTGAACGGAGTTTATGTTTGTACAAAGAACAAGACGGGTGCCGTAAAAAAAATACATACACCAGTAGAAAAGAGGTAGAGAGAGAGAGAGAAAGAGTGAGAGAAAGAAAAAGAGAAGATGATTGTGTCCTGCGACTTGATTTGCTTCGCCCAGTACGGGACGGAACTGGTGGTCCCGGTGGTGGTTGTACCGTGATTCCTGGGACCCCGAGACGAGTTGTATTTAATAATGCACATGTTCTGCTGCCATACCATACCTGTTAGCGAGAAAGAAAGAAAAAGGAAAAACCCTCACGGCCAAGAAGCGGCCGGGGCCCAACCTTTTCCATTATCTACGATGGCCCCGCGTGTTTACATTGCAGGGTGGATGTGACACGGTGCACGGGCGAAAACGGCAGGCGACAGCCGAGTTTCATTACAACCAGCAAGAAACAAGCAGCTCACCGGGCAAAGCTGAAACCGATGTTTGATTGCAAGGAATGGGACCACCCGTGTACCGTGTGCGCTTCCTGCATCTCGTTTTCCCCTATCAGCCTTGCCGTCTTTTTGCCCTTTTATTTCTTGTGTCTGTGCTGCTGCGTTGTTTGTAATGTTTATCTCAGCAGAGCTGGGTGTTATTTGACATGGTAACAAATAAAAAATATAAAAAAAAACCATGCCCGGGTGCTGCGGTGTGCTGCGGATGCAGAAATGAAGAATTTTCGTGCATGCACCAGACAATCACGGCCACCCACTTCTTTGTGGGCGGCTCCACTTGAAGGTGGAGAAAATGAGCGCACATGCTCGCACACAAACACGGAAAACAAATTAGTGGTTTGTCAGAGTCACTTTTCAAGCATCATTTCACCGTTTTGCAGAACCCGGGCAGCATGTATTGGTGCGGTGGCCACTAGTGTGTCTGTGCGGATGTATTGGAATTGGAACGAACGGGGCAACATTAGTTTTGCAGGTGAAAATAATTAATATTCTAGCACCTCTAACCAGGGTAGCAAAATGTTGCAAAACTATCAGCATAATTCGTTTCTGGAGGTCCATTCATTAATGCAACTTTTAATGTTCTTGTTTTTAACACAAATTTAAAGCTTTTGGTTTATAGTGTCATCGAAATTCTTTATCGCTAGATAAATGCCAAGTTTTACCTTTCAATTCTTTCGATTTCTTTCATACTGTTTGAATATAATAGCAGAGGTTTGGAGATCTTTATAAACAAATCTTTGAGTTAGTAACACTAATTAAATGTTGTTACTCTAATTACTACAATAGTTTTTCGAATCGTCAAAGGGGTTTTCGATCGGAACGAAAATGCTTTTGGTTTGCTTGTTCGATGAGGCTTTGTGTATGCTAGCCATGTTTTGTTCTTCATGTTTAAGTCCTGTGGAGCTCTGACAGACAATGTGGTGTTATTTACAGGTTAAGGCGCATAGCAGGTGAATGACTTTTGAAAAAGATTAATAAACAAAAAAAAATTCTTTATACAAAATTATGAAGCATTTGCATCTTGTTATAAATTTATTTATTTTTATTTATTTATTTCATTAATTTTGTAATGTATTTTTGGATATGATTTATAAAATCCTTTATGCATTTAAAGCAGTTTATTTTGAGTTAAGGCTATATTTTATCGACTTTCATTATATTTCAGAGCGTGTTTTGACAACTAAATATATTGTTAAAGATAACTAATTTACAAATTTGCTGAACAAAAACGCTCTAAATTGTGTGATTAAATACCTTAAAACTACACGATAATCCTGAATTGGATCATGAAGATTGAATGGTTTTCATTGCATTAATGCATCATAAAACAAAGCATGTGTTGGTGTTTTTATACAATTTATAGAGCTTTAGTTTATTTAAAAAAATGTTATTTTCTTTAATGTATTCAAAAAGCTTGCAAAAAGAAATAAGAATGAATTGTTTTAGTTTGTGCATTTTTTTCTTTTCTGAACTTTTACTGTTTGATTTTAAGTTATAATGTTTTTGTTGTTCTTATTTATTTATAAATATTGTATCAATTACATTGAGACCCACTGTTCATTTCAAACATCGCAGAGTAGAACTTTTGTGCTTGTTTTTAATTTTGTTGGGTTTATTTGTACATTTATCAAATGCAGGGAAAAGTTTGTGTGTTTCTCTTAGAAATTTCGTATTAAACCGAATACGTTTTAAATAAACACACATTAATTTATAAAGAAAAACATATCAAAGCCGGTTAGAACTTTTGAACACTTCAGCCAACTTTTGAGTGTGCATTGGTTGATTAAAAAATATAAAAGCATCGCGTCACAAATTTACTTTCAAATTTAGTTTCCTTTTTGCACCTTCCACCGAGATACAAAAAGAGAAAAAAATCCACGAACCACTGATCGATTTGGCTCCCGGAAGCTGTGACACAAAATTAAGAACTTCCGCTCGGCTGGTAGCACAGGTTCGGTGGCTGCGTTTGGACCGCTCAAAAAAAAAAAAACCCCACAGTGCAGATAAGAAACACCGAACCCTGGATGGTGGTAAATCGAAGTGAAAAGCGCAAGCAATACTACGAGCTCAGCAATTTTCCCGCACAACCATGCTGCGTAATCAGCATGTTGCTGCGGCAGAAGTTGGTCGGTACTACGGGACACGAAACAGCAACAACAACAAAAAACACCATGTCCTCAGGACCAACACGATGACAACCACCTTGAGAGCGATTCTTGCGGATTGCTGCTGATGTTGCTGCTGCTGCTGCTGCTGCTGGAGGGAAATGAGCGAAAAATCGAAATACATGCTAGGAACAAGGAACTGTGGGACCGTGCGGTACAAAACGCTAACACGAGGAAGGAAACGATGGTATTTGTGGTGGTCCAGATTCTGCCCCATCTCCTCTCCCCTCTCCCTCTTCCTTTTGTGCTTTCCTCCTGTATCTTCTATCCAAAAAAAGAAAAAAAAACGCACCGGCACGAGCGGTTATAATGGTGAATAGGGCAAAGGGATGATCACGAGCCAGGTTGTGCGAAAAACCTTTTTGAGTAAATAAAGTATGATAGAAAAATAACAGTTGCCTACCCTCCTCCCCCACCCCCATCCCACCTTATTTCCTCACTTCACCCTCGATTGTGTCCCTACCGTTCGTTTCGGGATGGCTGTTTTTCATCCCCTACAGCCCTACAGCACACTCCGTCCAATACGCCGCACCAGGCTGGATGAGACTTCCTGCGTGGCATTCTGTTTTTTAAACCAAATTTTTTTTTGCTGTATTTGATGCTAAAATTCTTTTTTTTTCTCATGTGCGTGTAAACGAGATGCAAAAAGAGGAAACTAAGTACGAAAAACCGAAGCTAAGGAAATGTTCTGCAACGAAAAGAAAAAACTCCCCAAACGCTTCGGCGGTGGTCCAAATGGATGGAAAATCAGCAGCTGTGTTGTGGGTCAGTGAAGAGAACCAAAAAAAAACCTCCAGCGAGAGCTTTGCAGCCTACTGCGAACCAAACCCTGCACCTGCCGGGTGCTCCGGTTTTGTGCCATCATGGGCCGGTTTTGTTCTTGTTGCTTGCTTGCGGCGATCCGGGCGCGGCAATTTTTGCTTGCTTTATGTGCCCGTCCGAGCATCATAAGGACGCGCGAAAGGAAAGCGCAACAGCCCGCAGGAGCTTCGGAATTGAAAGCCCCGAACGGGGGAGAATCGGGGGAGGATCGGGTGTTAGATCGGACATTCTGTGTGTGTGTGTGTGAGAGAGGGTGAGTTTTTCTTTTGGCCCTAACTGCAGCCGGAAAGAAACCGAACCCGCAAGCAAAGCGTAAGCAAGTGTAAATGGGAGCGAAGGAAATGAAGGAGTTAAAAAATCACAACTGTTCTGCCCACCATAATGAAGCCCGGTGGCCCCTTCGGAAGAGGAATTGAGTCGACAGAGAGAGAGAGAGAGAAAGAGAGAGAAAGAGAGAGAGAGAGAGAGAGAAAGAGAGAGAGAGAAAGAGAGAGAGAGAGAAAGGTAGAAAGGGAACGAGAGAGAGGTTCCGTTTCGGGATCACTTCCGGCTTATGTGGGTAACGAGGTGGAATGCTTTTATACATCGGAGGATATATATTTTTTTAATCTGGCTGTTTGTGTGCCATGACAACCGGCCAACCCTTCTAACCAGTGTATGGGGTGGAAAGAAAACGGAAGCTTACCGCGAATGGAATGCTACGGTACGCGAACCCACCTGCAACATATTGGCAATGGGTGGGCCGGGGCAATGAAAGAATAAATGAGTTAGAGACTCGGCAAGATATGCTTTCCACCCAGCCCTCCAGACCCTCGACATCGGCTAGCCACGACAGGTGGTACTGCATACCGTAAGAGGATGAAGAATTATGTCTGTCTGCCACCGTGCATGTGTGTGTGTGTGTGGGTGATGGGATCATTAGTTTAATGACCTCATCCTGTTTTGTGTCACTTGGTGTGCGCCGAGAGGTTTGTATGGCATGCGATGAGTAAGTGTGTGTTTGAGTTTGTTTTTTTTTTTTGTAGCAATCTGCAGCTTATATTCAACTTGATGCAACTGTGGTCGTAGATTGCAACTGGAACGTACAGTCGCAGGTGTTAATGAGACTTTACCGATTGTATTTCATATCTTGGTAATCGATATTCTTGGACGTTAGAAACGTGTTTTAGATGAGGTTTTGGAATAATTAATCTAAATACGTGTACAAGCAATGTAGAGAATGTAACTAAAAACGCTTTTAAATCATTCCGAGTTGCTTTGCAAGACTATATAAAGCGATTTCTCTATTAAACTCTGTGAAAGATAGGATTAATGGCGAATGTTACAGCGTAACCGTGCTTGTATGATGTACTTTATTGAAGCTATTGGACTTATAAAATGTTTATACTTCATCTATACAATCCACAAATTTATACATATACGATAATATATTTACCTTCCTTTCCCAACCGACAAAGTTCACTTTCAATTACCGTGTACCGATGGATGGAATTTTGATTTGAGCGAAACGTGTCCCGATGTTAAATAATGCCTCGTTGCTTGCGCCAGTCACGTTCGCCACGTCCAGGTAGAGGTGAAATCACTTCTCATCCATTTATTTATTCCTCGAAATAATCGATGACCAACGGCGATCGTGGCGTCAGGAAATGATGCCTGTACGTGAACGCTGAGCCCGGCGTTACGGCGTTACCATTTCAGTACGCATTCGCTGCTCGAACGTTTGATCTCCCGGGTGTATAGTTGTGCCCACGGTGGTATGGCACTGTAGGGAAAAATAAAGCAAACAAACCAAGCGAACATTACCTTTCGCATGCTGCCTGTAAGAGAGAAAGCACCATCTTAACATACCACCGACCACGGTTGGCGTCCAAACAACGGTGTTGAAAGCGACAAAACGAAAACACATCGCGCCCAGTAAAACGTGCCCCCAAAAAGGGGCAACTGAACGAAGCGAACGAACTTTGGCGAATGAAACAAAACGAAAAAAGGCGGAATTCATCTGTACGGTGGCATGTCATCGACGGGGCACGTGAACGGTTCCCGTTCGGTCACTAAGGCGACCCCCCCCCCCCTCCCTCCCACAAATGCTGGTGGCAGGGATTGGCCCACCAGTCCACCATTCGGATGCTGGGCACGGATTTTTGGCCCTTGTTTCGTCGGCAGCTCACCGAAACCGGACACGGTGCCAGGGTTGGACGCCACCTTAAAGAGGAAGAAAAAATATTGTCCCTTTTTTTATGGAGCGGAATAGCCGAATTACCCACTGCTTTCCGCACGGGTTGTGATGGCCATCGGGCTTTTCCGTCGAAGTGGTTTAGGGGATGAATTATGAGTGACTTTATTCGCTTTCTTTCGCAAGCGGCAAGCTATCATCTCCCTCTGTAATGTAGTTTATTGTGCTTTGTGCGAAGCATTTTCAACAATGGTGGACCATTTTTTATATGATGTACGGGGGTTTTTTTTTGTTGTTGCTCGAACGGATACGCTTGTTTGGCGCTTGAAACGCGGTAAATAATACTATTTCGCCTAGCGCCATCTTAGTGCGTTATGAATTCGTACGCATTAAACGTATCGGCATATCGCCCACAAGTTAATGGTTTATCAAAACTTATGATTACTGTAATGCTATTCTTCGCTCACGTGTTCCTGCATCCGTGTGTTTGTGTTGGAATGGAGTTAATTTTTCAATTTAGAATTACCTCCGGTCGCTACCGTCGAATGGCGGCAGCATCATTAATTCACCTCCTCAGTGTTCGCCCTCAGACCGATGGAGGCGCCCGGTCGCTCACTGCAGCGATCTGGCTGCGTACTGTGTTTCGGTTTTTCCACCTTGCGCTCACCTCCAAAAGTGGTTCGCTCGGGGCACGTGGGTACCATGGTGCAGCTGGGGTTCTGCCCCGGATTCTTAAATCCGAAACTTTACGACGCAAGTTTACCGAAGCGGATGATACGTTCTTTGCCACCACACACAAACATGCAGCATCGAATGAGCCCCGTGTCAAAAACGTAATCCCGTGGAAAATTGAACGAACAACCTTTCCGTGTTTTGTGCCGTGCGTGTGTGCGTGCGTGTGTGTGCGTGCGTATAGGTGGGTTTTCTTTTTTGTTTACCTCTGCTGGTTTCGAAACGGTTTAAGAAGGTTGCGTACGGTGGGTTTGGCACAAAATGGAGCTCTTCATTGAATGGGAGAATTTGCCCGCCTCCCGTTTTATGTACCAGCACCGGTACGTGGGCCATATTATGAACATGTTACACTCGATTATCGTGTGTGTTTACGTGCACACATACACGTGCACACACGCACAACCGCTAGAGTCCGTAGGCTCGGTTTCTCGAAAAACTGCCGTGCTTTTCCCATTAGGACTGCGGAAATGCCAAGCTAATGTGCGGCACTAACACTGCGCTGTTGGTAAGGAATTTCATTTTCTGCTCTCACATTTCGCACTAATAAAAGGGATTTTTCCTAATTTCCTTTCGGCAGCGCTGGGCCAGCGCCGCGGCTTTTCCAACCGGTTGTCGCATCTAGCTCCAAAAACTCCCACCGGGCAAGTGGCAGTGGAAGAATAAAGTTATTTATTTCCATTCATGCGGATTATGAAGTGTAATTATTTTGCGGGCAACTGGCAAGCGGGGTGAAGGGTGCTGCGGTGCGCATGTAATGAATTTAGGCACCGAAACGGGGCTGCTACTTACATGGACAGTAATTAAATCACCAGAGACACATACTTCATTCCATTTCGACTTTATTAGCAATATTTTGTGAACTAATTTTAACGCTTCAATTTCATTTATCAATCAACGACACAATGATCAGGTTCTGTTAAATCTAATCGTAATTCTCTCTCTCTCTGTCTTTCTCTTTCTTTTTCCCTTAGTGTGCATGGCCGGATACAACGAGAAACGACTGCTGCACGATCTGCTCGACTCGTACAACATCCTGGAGCGACCGGTGGTAAACGAATCGGATCCCCTTCAGTTGAGTTTTGGTTTAACGCTGATGCAAATCATTGACGTGGTAAGTTCGCGACGTGACATTAGCTTTTATTACACCGCTGCCGAACGCTGCTTTAACAGCAAACCCCGGTTTGGCAACGGTTGTCCATCGATTTATTTATCTCCCGGCTGTTTGCAGATCATTTGATTTCTTTCGGTACCCATTTACATCGATAACGCTTTACAAAATGTAGCCAATGTATCTTGCGGCATGTGCTTTACTGTCAGAAGCAGTCCGAAAATGGTTTCCCATCATCGTATTGTTACACGCTCCTCGTGTATTTAAATAACACACAATCTGCATACTTCCCTTTTCATTCCGTACCATTATCACCGCGCCGACATTGTTCGCCTTTTGGTGGCGTTATTTAACCGCCAAATGTGTGCTATAAAAATCGATCGCACGATGAATGGGTCATTGAGTTTTCTTTTCGTTGCCGGGCGGCTTCGCGAGCGAATAAATAGCTCACAATTCGATTAGCTACGATTTGTTTTACGGTTGATCGAGCTGATGAGTCGGTTGGCATCGATTTGTCCCTCGTGCGAGACACAGCAAAGAATGCGCTTTGCTGAAGTAAAGGCGCAACGGCCATTTTTTCGTCCATTTTTTTTTGGCCGCCTTTTCCCACCGTGCCGAGACATCGTTAGCGTTAAAGCTCGTTAAAACTGGAACGCAGATCTAGTCGTTAGGTCGTCCGTACCGTCTTCCACGTACGTTCACTGCCAATCGAACACAACCTTTTTGGCCACGGGTCATTAAAACTTCAAACGCCTTCTTCCCTGGTTGGATGGGCCATTTTGTGTGTGTGTGTGTGCGTGTTTTTTGTTCCCTTTTTTTCGAGACACATTGTCCGATGGGTGGGATCTAGAGTGGGAGTAAAATAAAATACCAACCACCTTGCAAACGGAACTAAATATATGGTACCCGGTGCTTAATCTTTGTATGTGTGAGAATACATTTTGGATTTCATCGTTCGTTGTCTTGCGTGATCCAAACGCGAGTCTGCGCTGGTGATAAAAGTAAATAAAATCATATTTTTATTACCTGCACGTGGACCCTTCGATACAGCTGAGCTGTCTTAAATCTACCGAAATGTGACCGAAACACTTAGCGGCAGAAATTTTGAAGCGTTTTTTTTTAGGGAAAATAGCGATGTTTTTGTGTGTGCTGATGTTTAAGTTCTAGAAACGCAATAAAGAAAGCTGGATAAAGAACACAACGAGATGGATTTTGTTTTCGTAGCGTATATTCAATTAAGCGCTTCCAATCGACTAAAATAATCGAATCCATTGTTTGCGATTCGTTGGAGTTGCCGCAAACGGTTGTTAACTTTATTTTTTTCCTCATAAAAAAAGGATTTATTTATTTTTACTTTAAACATTTATTTACGTTTGTAAAAAAGCCAATTAAAGTATGTAATCCACCATTGGTAATATTTATTTTTGCAGGCGATTGAATTCCCTTTATTATTATTTTATAATACCATACCGGAAACACTAACAAGCCGTTCCGAACGTTTTCTGCAATCGATTTATCCGCTTAATCTAAATTTATGTTTCAATTTCATGAATGCTAATCTGTATCACGAACGATACCCGATAATAATTCTTGGAGGATTATTCTAACTACATTCCGCATTTCGAGCGTAATAGACTGGGGCGCAAGAGTGCACTTATTGTGTCCGTTGCAGTTCTGTTGCTTTCTTCTCCAGCACCAGCTACCCGTTTTTATTTTCCTTTTCTTTTTAACAAGGGATGCCATCATTCGATCTACCTGTAGAGCTACATTCTATTCTACACGCTCAGAGCTCTTTTTCTGTTCGAAACGCTTCGGTTTCTTCAGCTGCAATTCGTGTGTGTCATGCTGTAACAAAACGAAACTCAAAAAAAGAAAAGCGGATATCCGTTTCGAGCTTTCCAAGGAAACTTTTTTCCATTTTTCGCTCGCCCTTTTTTTGCAACCGAAACGAGTGCAAAGTGAGGTTATCAAAAATGATTTTACATGCACATTTAAGGGCTGTAGTGGATTTGCTTTGCTGAAATTTTATTACAGCTCGTTGTCCTCCAGTGTGAGTGTCGAGGAGTTACCGGGAACTAGCGACACCTGTCCGCTCGGTAGGTCAAAACCAAAACGGGGAATCCCAGTACCGAACCGTACAGGTTTGCACGGTGTGTTTGGTATCGTTTTTCTACTGTTTTACGCTTACGCGGTGTTGAATAGGATCCTTTTTCCACTTTTTTGTGTTTCATGGTTAACGGCTCTACGCCACCATGGGGATATAATATTCACTTTAACAAAATGGGTCGCTGTGAGCGGACGGAAGAAGAAAATGGATCGGTTTTGGCGTAAGCCGAACGCAAGTGAGCCGTAACGAACGAATGGGCACCCGAAAATCGGATCGCGTGGCACAAAAGGGCAGCAAAATGCAAAACGGGGAAGCAGGCACACTCGTTTGGGCACCCCGAGTACCGCCGGAGTGTGTAGTGCGCTTGCGTTTGTAAATTTTTAAATAAATGATTCTCTCATCCGTGCCTACTCATTCGTGCCACTCGTGTGTTCTCACTAGTTCTTCACCATGCTCATGCTCCTGCTCATGTTCGCACGCGTCAGCACGGAGGTCAGTTCTTTTTTTTTCGGGCGGCATGTGGCAGCACCACAGTCACCGCCCGCATCCACGTGTACCTATTGTAGCACTGTGTGCTCGGCACTGTTTGTAAGTCAGGGCCAACAGGCGAAACAAGCTCTGGCTCTCAAATTCTTCACTCCATGCGATGGTTCAAGAGCACGGTGGCAGTGGTGCAAGAATTCGATAGAGCTGCTGTTTCTTCCAGCGGTGTTTCAGCTTCTCCTCCCCACCCACCCCACACAATGGTGTGCCATTTTCATCACTAGGAGTGTGCTTCAGATTAAGGGCTTTGTCCGAAGTGCGATATGGGAGCTGTAATTGAGATGCAAATAGTCGCCGTTGCTTCTCGCCCATGCCGAGACCCCATCGTGACTTCACTGTCACCGTTTTTCTTCGTGTTTAAGTGAAGACGAAAGTGAACCAGGGTGGGATGGACTGGCCGGGAAATGGAGCTGGAGGTGTAACATCACCGTCGACATGGTTGTATAACAACGTATCCCATATTTGGAGGATGCCAACCAGCTGGAAGATGATTCGTTGCCCTTTTTTCTTCGCGCGCGCTCTTGTACGTCTGCAACAGTGTGTGTGTGTGTGTGTGGCATGTTGGTATGTAAGAGTCATGTAAGTAACGAGAAAACTACCAGCATCATTTTTGTGTGACACGTCCCCGCGCTGGGGCATCGCCGAGGGCCGCTTGCATAATTGATTTTCCCAAACAATCTCCCAGCCCAGCGTGTACCGGCGTTCGACCTCATAAAGATCCGGTCTGGAGGAAGGTGTTTTTTTTTGGTAGAATTTAAGCTTCCATCCATTCCTGGAAGCAACGAAACTGGGTGGGACACGAGGCTGAATTTTGCAAAAAAAAACAGGAGGTTGGCGAGTGTCTCAAACCCGTCCCGAAAAAGCACAGAAAGGCAAGATACGTGTACGTGCTTAGTATGGGTGGTTCAATTAGCACTCTCGATCATAGTTCCATGACCTGGAGGCTTGCAGCTTGTCAAGCGCAAAGGTATCTGGCGTACGTGGGGGACACTCTGCTTCAGGCGGCCAAATTTTAGGTTGTTTGCATTTATGTACACCCTTCCAGTGTTCGATGCAGTGATTGTAACCGATCCGCTGCCGGTCGACCCGACAACAGGACAGTTCCATTAGAGGGCCATCGCCTGCCAGCTAGTTCTGTCGTTTGACAATGCAATTACAAACCAAACAGGTGCATTCGGCGAACAGAAATCGATTGGGAGTTTGGAATAGCTGGTAGGCAAAGTTTATTATGGAAGCTTGTTGGGGAATTTGGAGAAAGACCAGGCTATCAGACATGTCAGGACTCGTATCAAGTCCAAATTAGATAATTTTCTGGGCTTTTAACTTTTTGGACTTTGGAATAAAAGAATAGACCAAGTCCCAAGATCTTCGATATTTTAGTTATCATCAACGTTGTAATCATTAATCAAATGTTTACAGTCAGGATGTTTGATAATATGCAACATTAGAAACATAATACATTGGTCCAATTTCTAATGCTTTTAGGAGTATCTATTAAAAACCTAAAGTCAACAAGCAAATAAGGTAATAACAAAAAACCAAGAACGACACAGAAGTTATGGCTAAAAGAGCCATCGTTATGCAATTTTTTCGCAAACGAACAGAAGAATGCCGCACATACGGGTTTTTCAAACAGTAGGAAGAAAATCGTTTTGAAATGTTAAAGTTGTTTTCTGGATCTCAAGGCTTGTGTTCCTTCCAAATACAGCAGAACGTCTATTATTCGGAGCCTGAATAACCGATGGATGGATTATCCGTAGGACTAGAAACGACATTCGTATATCTGTTTTATGCTTTTGTATAAACGCCTAAAATGATAATTTTTTTTATTTAGTGTTTAGTTTAGTGTCAAAACAGTATTATTTCATGACGTTCTACACTGCTTTATAAAAATATATATAAAGTTTTCTCCGTAGTTAATTCCAAATATTATTAACTCCAAATTGTAAGCTAGTCCGGTTATCCGTGGAAATCGATTAACCAGAGAATCGATTGTTGGTCCGTAGATGTTTTTGGAGCTTCTTAGTGTATATTTTTCCGGTTTTTGAATATTAAAAACACATTTATCGGCAGTTCGTTGATAGACGTCAAGTCTGATCACTTAAATCGTTGTCTTTGGTCGTTAAAATTAAGTTACAAGATTTCCATGATCCACTCGTTCAACACCTTCATCAATAATGCTTCCCACACAATGGGAGCGTATCATTAGCCATCCAGCAAAAGGTCACCCAGTGACCAGATGGCCATGTGTGGTATCATCTGAGGTTCGAAAGTTTACTTTGATTGATTATCATCATCCGAAACAATTAGGTTGGGGAAAATTATTCA
>STHB01009971.1:0-14241 GCA_018908115.1 Anopheles rivulorum | reverse complement strand
GAGCTCGCACCAAATGTGTTCCGTGCGCCTTGGTTTGTTGCTCCCGCGCACACCGAGCGCTAACTAGTTCGCTGATAAGCCGAAATGTACGAACGCGAACGAAAGTCACAAAGCTTCTCACCTGCACAGCACCGTTCTTGCTGGAACCCTTTTGTTTCACGACAGCGATGTATCTTTCCGATTCGCTGATGCTGTTTTCCACGTATCCCTTAACACCGCCGTACGGGACCACCCGGATCCGGGTTTCTCACACTCATCACTTGGATACCGACGGGCAAAACGCAAAAAATAAACACACAAAAACGCACACAAAAACGCACACAAAACAACCTTCCGGCGCACAACTTTCCTGCACCACGCGCGAAAGCCAAAAGAATTTAAAAAAAAAAACCCCAAACTCCGTACACAAGCGCACGCACAAACACTCACTTAATGCGAGGGCACAGGGAGGCAACCTTTCCACTGACCGGATTGTGAAAACGATTAAACGGAATTTTTGCTTGTGGTGAAGTTGATTGAAGAATGGTTGAACACCAACGCACCAAAGGTCTGCCTCGACAGACGCACTCGGGCGCGCTTAGTTGTTCACGAGCACGGCACAACACGACGAGGTTGGCAAGAGGTTTCGTTCCGGCAGAACCTGTCTCGAACGTTGCACGAATAGGATTGAACAGTCGCACCACTTCCAGGCGCGTTGTCAGCTTCCCAGCGCTCACTGAGAGTGAGCCGAGCGCTCACTCTCGCCACGCCGTGCGTTGGTCTGTGCTCGTCATGCGCTTGCCATCTCTTTCCCGGTGCTGACACCGATACAAACCGCACTCACGCAGTTGCTCGACCCGCCAGCACTCACTCTCACCGCGGTGTCGTTGCTCGCGAGCTCGCGTGGAAAATACTGCTCGAAAATTTAAAAACGCTCACCGCACGTACCTTTATGCTTTATGGTAAGCTGTGCCCGTACTATAAGCGTGCTAGGGAGAACGATAAAGACAAAACCCTCCCGGCGCAAACCCGTTGCAGCAAGATGGGACAACACATTCTTCCTTTTTCTTTTCCTTTTTTTTGTAACGTTAATCGTCCTCTCACTGTTTCGCTGTAGAAGTTAATTTACTTCTCCTTTTGTAATGTACCATGAAGTGACATTCGCGCATAAACTTTCAACAGGCGACAATCTGCAAAGAAAAATAATAATATTCGTTTCTTATTTCCTTAACTTAATTATGCGCAATATTAATTTAAATTAAATCACTGTTCCGGGTTCGTCGCTTGATTTCCTGCTTTGTTCGTTGAAGTCTTTCCTCCGCTCGAACAGGCCGCTTTCACAGCGCAGCATGCTATCCCGTTTGCCGAACAGCCTAATGCCAGCTGCATTTGCCACACCGATGCTAATTTGTGCTCACCATTGCAGTATGCATTTGCACCATCCCCGGGTGCTCTAGACAAATTTACACCGCTTCTACCGCGTCTTGGCTCGTGGGTCACGGTATGATCCACGGTGCGAGATTGCGCACGAGTAAAGGTACGACCAAAAAAGGGCAAACTATTCGGTGTGAACGGGTGCGGGCGTGGGTCAGCACCGAACTCACCGCAACGGTACGCGCGATCGATGCTGGATTAATGCAAACGGTTCGAAGTGCGACGGCTGCACCGTATGCCGCTCATCAGGATGCCGCACGCATCGGTGCCGGCTTGACTTACGGCGGTTCTCTCGGTTCTTGTTTTTTATTCTTTCACCAAACATTACCCGCATTACGTTGCGTGGTTGCACCTTTTACCCGGGAGAGTCACACGTACCACTAAGAGTAAGAGCAGCATCGGTACGGAATGCCATGCGTTTGCTGCACTTCCGCGTGCGGTTTTGTTGCGAACCGATTGCAATGGCCCCGCAGAAAGTGAACATTCGTGTTTTCGCACCGTCCTGCCATCATTCATGCCATCACGCCCGCCAACTAGCTCCAGCGAAGGTACGTACATGGGTGACATTCTGAAACACCCATCGAAAAGGATGTCCTCGGACGGACGGTACGTTTCTCCACATTCCGGCACGTTTGTTTCCCTCCCCCTAGGAGCACACGAGTGCCGAACGTGTGTGGAAGTTGGGTTATGTTGCGTCACGTTACATTTGCTACATTGTTGCATGCATCCAGTGAACACCAGACCAGCGCAGACCGAGCGCAAGGTCTTTACGACAACTCTCCATAGGAAAATCCTTCCTCTGACTCATTGTCTACTAAATCACCATGCTCGATCGCACCGCAAACAAATCTTCCCGATCATCCACAATTAATATAAAAAAAAAACACCACACAAGCAACTAGCAAACATATCAAATCATACGCTATCGCCCCCAGAAAAGCGAACGTGACAGTTGAGCCTAGATGTGAAAACGGTCCGGTCCTTTCTTGCCGGAAATCAAAACCACACCGACCCGGGCCCGACTGGTGCAAAATGTAAAAAAAAAAAACGAAGGTACTCCCGATTGCGGCGCTCGGGACAATCTTGATCGGCGCACACACAACAGTTTTACTACCTTTATTGCGCACATAAACATATTCATCGGTTTCGGGCTATCTTTATTTCTTATTTATCGAGCAATAAACGAACCGGCTCGGGTTAAGCTGTCTGGCGGGGTGTTTTTTTTTTTTCTCCTTCTTTTCTCTTCTTTTTTAGTTTTGTTTGTGCCCTCTTCTTGATCATTCTTTTTTCTTTCTCTCTCTCTCTTTTTCTCCTCTTCCTTTTTTTTTTTTCTCTCTCTCTCTCTCTCTCTCTCTCTCTCTCTTGCCATTTTGGTTTCGCGTATTTTTTGTTTTGTTTTGTTAATCACTTCCCATCGCAACGACGCGCCTTTCGCGAAAGACGATCTTAGCTCACCGGATTGCTTTGGATCGGCGGCTGCGAGCGTTCGGTAAACCCAGAAGGTTGCTTCTTTGCGATCACGATCGAATTGTGTGTGTGTGTGTGTGTGTTTTTTTTTTTCTTTCATCTCCCCTCCCTCGTTTCCTTCCCAGCTCCCGTTCCCGTTTGCGACCGTTTTTGGACTGTTCCCGCGGATTTCGTCGCCGGCGCAACCAATTTCGCTTGTTGATTTTAGCGATCATTTATTTTATTCCATTACGTTTTGTGCTTTCTGCTCGCGAGCTCGCCCGCGTTCGTACCGGTGCTCTTGTTTTGTTGATGCTTTTGTTTTTAGTGTTTCTCTCCTTTTTTTTTTGTTGGTTGTGCCATTGGTTTACTTACCAATGTGCACGTGTGTGTTCCCGCTGCTGCACATTTTTCCTCTCATTAAGCCTTTTTTTGTTTTGTTTTGTTTTGTTTTGCTGCATTGATGCGTTTCCATTTGCTGTTGGCTTATATTCTCCAAAGTAGTTTTGCATATTTTATGATTCGTTTTTTTGTTTGTTGTTGTTGTTTGTTTTGATTACTTGTTTTATTTAAATTATTCCAAATTCTTCAAAGCATGACGTATTAGCTTTGTAGCTTTATTTATCTACCCTATGCTCCTATAAAACCCTCATCTCTGTCGTCATAAAACGGACTCATATCGTATAATATTCTACCCCTTTTAAACCGATGGATTAACTTCCTGTCTTGCTTGGTATTCCAGCAGCAATCGACTTAAATGGGACCAACCGTAAAACCGATGTCCACTTCTAACGAACGTTTGTGTGTGTGTGTGTTTCCCCATCAATGAGACCTCAAAGAGAAAGTTACCAGAAACAATAAAACACGTGCCCAATCCGTTCCTTCATGTGGGGTATACAATCTTAAACCCAACCACGAAACGACGAAAACAAAAAAATATGGGCCCCCCTAAACCCCCCCCCCCCTCCCTCCCAAAAAGTTACATTACGAGAGTGCCGTGGTAAGCCGATATTCGCCCCGGATTCGGATAAAGTGTTTTCGGATTAGGAATGGAAAATAACGCAAACAAAACTACCACGGACTACCGTGTGCTGGTGGTACGCGCCCAGATAAATGCTGCTGTCGCTTACGGGCAGCCTCGACCCACGCGACCACGGGTGGGAGTTTTTGGGGGCGGTTGTATGGGGACCACTCGGCTCGACTGCCCTGATGGATTTATCGTCCGTTCCTCACTGATGGATGGACCTACGCCGGCCAGCGTACTTGTGGCCACGCGGCCAAATTTATAGCACCGGGCGCAATTCAACCACCATCATGGGGTTGGAATTAAGCCAGTCCATGGTCAGTAACCACAGCTGCATCAAGGGCTGATAGATGCAGGTGCATAGCATAAAAGGGGTAAAGTTACACTGCACATGCGAAAGCACACGCCCTAGCATTAACTTTGTATTTAGAAAGAAATATGGAACATAATTCTGTGAGTTTTCATGTGTTAGGGAGCATACATACATTTCACATTACATTGTAACCCATTTTACATGATTGACACATGTTTACTTCATCGGGTTTTAGCATACATGCACTCCTGCCATCCCGAACCCCAAACTTCGTCGCTTTTCCAATCGTGTTTCTCTTTTTTTTTCTTTCTGCACCGTCTCAAATGACAAATCGGTCCCATTTTACCGCACCGCACGACCACTCGCAACCGTCGGCGGATCATGGTGTCTTTTTTTTTTTACCCGTAGCCGTATACAATGCACCCATCATCCGTACATCATGGCTAATGATACGCAAATGACATGCGGCACAACGGCATGCGAACGTTTGCCACCGTTGGATTGTGCGGACCGCCTCCGACCGCCGGTACCGGGTGCAGGAGAGGCGAACCGATGCATGCAAAATGCATGCCATTGCATCAGAGATGGCGGTAAACGATGACAAAGGCGAATCGCAAACCTATGCTGCTCGTTTCGCTGTACCCTGCCGGAACATAAATCCGTACTCATCTGCTCAGCTGGCGAATGGGGGAATTGGGCAATGGAACAGGCAGAGCGAGATGCTGATGCGCGAAAGGGTGACACGCGCATGACAAATTGGCTCGTTTGCTGAAGGATTGTAAGGATTTTAATTTTCCCATCCGATGCTGCTAGATTGAGGATGGAGAAAGCATTTTTATTCCTATGTTTATGTTGCTATTGATTGAAGAGTTTTTATTTAATTACTAAGTGTTTCCAGATACCCGACAAACTTTACATCAAACACTTCGCCTGCGCTGGCTAATGGCTATTGCTAGTTCTATTTGTGGCTAATACCTCCCCATGATTGACGACCTAATCGCTCGAAAGTGAATGATTTAGCTCACCAAACCCCAAACCCGGATAGCGTACTAGAGATGCCGTCAACGGCAACGGCTAGTTTTTTTTTATTATGCTTCCTAGCTTATCTTACTCTTACCCGGCCGTGCTGCACACGACGCATTCAGCTGCGTGATTAAGGGATTAAATTACATCACCGGGCATCCCGGCTCCAGACCTGCTCACACCTAAAAGGTCAATCATAACTCCAAACTGGAAGTGGGCAACGTTCGTGCATTCGTGATTGCTTCATTGTGAACTTGTACAATGTTTAGCGTTACTGATTTATTTGTTCTGCTGCTTAGTTTTTACTGTTTCAATTATTTCCTGTACCAACTCTACTATTCCATTTCTTTCGCACAATGGTTAGTGTTGGTGCTATGCTTTTATGTTTCGCCTTAAACTTTCCTCCATCTTTAAGGTAAATTCTCAAACTTTCCAATCGCTTGCATCGTTTTAGCCACCCCTGAAGCGGCATAAAGCTCGCCACACAGTGAAAATAGCATTACCTGGCCATTAGCTTCACACAGCTACCTACCGCATGATGGCGGATCGATGGCGGCGACAACGGCGATCCGTTCGCAACGGATCATATTCCTTAATTCCGTTGCACCTTCATCTTTGTTGCATGCGCAGAACACACCGCACCAGGGAAACCAACGGCAGACCGTTGGCAGATGGAAACGGTTTTGCCCCGACACGGTCGACCACGGGGGCACGATCTTTTGCCCGCTGCAGATATTGAATTATTTCATTATCTTCCCCCTGGTGTCGGCTCCCCACCTCTGCTCGAACCAAACTCGCCCCCCTTCCACCTACAGCACCGCAAGCGCTCCCGGTGCCCGGTGACGACAAATCTTCCGATCTGGACGTGGAAGCTGGATCCGATCCGATGAGAAACGGCGGCAATGAAACGATTACACAAACGAGACCACCCGAAATGTGATGAGAAAGTCGTGCCGTGGTTGCGTTTTTTTTTTTTTTTATTTTTAGCTTTTTTGCCTCTTTATTTCTATCTTATCCTGCCGAACCGGGGCCGTCTCGCCACTGGAATTGTACCGACAGCAAGGCGAAGAAAACGCAAGAATGGTGGGTTTGATAGAGTTCGTGTGTCACTCGGATCGATTGAAGCGATAGTATTGGTGTGCTTTTTTTGTTATATATTTCAATTTCGAACGTTTGAAAGATGTAATACAGTTAACAATAAATAACGTAAATGTTGCTTTCACACTATCACATACATTATCAAAGCTTTTAAGAAGCGTTTTCAAGCCACGTCATCTTGAAAGAAATTCAGAAATAACAGCTTAGTATAAACACAAAGTGTTTAACACATAAAAATGACGTATGTCAACTTTTGACAGTTTGTCCTTTTTCTTCTTTGTCCTTGGCCGCCATAATGATAACAAACTAATCAAAACAATGACGCGTCGCGATTTCGATAGCCTTTCTATTTATTCTGGAAAACCTCTATCCATCTCTTTCTTTCTCTCTCTCTATCGCTTCGTTTTATTCTTCCCTTCTTTGTAGCTATTTACCGTGAAAGCTTACTTATACCTACACGTACATTATTCATGTTCTCAAGTCTAATTTGATAAGCCTTTTGTTTTTAGCGAGTTACCGCAACAGTGTGGAGATGGTACATGACTCCAATGTAATGTGCTGAAAGATTCTCCCATTCTATTCCTACTTTCTCAATGCATCGCCAGGCCAAAGGGCATACCATTCCATTTTCCGTTAAAAAAAAAACAATCCCCCACGTTCAGCAGAGCCCATTACAGATGCAAGCGTTCGCATAAAGCACAGTCGGCATAGTTCTTGCGCTGTACGCTAGCGGCATATACACTAATCCACCGCGCGTTCCGATTTTATTCTTCCCGGGTTATATACCTTTTTTTTCATTTGTGCATCAATTTTCCGAATCACGATTTATCTTCAATTGCTTCGGCGCGGTTTCCTAATGGGCCAATGCCACCATACCGTTGCCGGCGTGGTATGCGTTTGTGTCTGGGTACGCTTTTTTCCGCTCGACCAGTGCACGATCATAAATCAGCGAAGCTTGTGCCGGCTACACACACCCGAACGGGCACTACAATGTTGCCAAAGTGCAGCTCCTTGCAGATCTGGGTTTTGTTTTTTTTCTTTCTTTCTTTGCAATACATGCGCTTCTGCCCGACACCGATAAGATGTCTTGATTTCCATTGCCCGATCTTGCCACGTACATGCGAGCAGTCCCATTGCGAAATCCTGCCAGCAAGTGCACCTAACAGCCGGCGGGAAAAAGGCGACCTAGCGCGAAAAATAAAACAACAACGCAACTCGCGTTTTTTTTTTGTTTCGGGGCACCAGAATCGATTACAATGTTGGTACAGTCAATTGTGTCAGCGGATACAATGTTTCTGCCGCGCTAGAATCCACCGAGCGGCCTCCCGGGAAGACCGATTAAGAAGTGCGATTATCCGGCGGGATCGGCAATCGATACCGCAGCCCGTACTGGAAAATAGTGCACGGAATGCCAATGAAGGTGTACAGCGACAACACAGCGCAACATGGGCGCGCTGGTCTCCGACACCGGCCAAGTCACAGTGAGCATTGGATTAAACCATCGCAGCAGGCAAACGAGCCGCAGCTATTAACATGTTAATTTGAAGTTAAACACAGCACAAACCGTCACTCTAGGTATGTGTGGTACATGTATGACTACGTACGGGCATCCTCCTCTGTGTGTGTAGGTGTGTGCGTGTGACAGGACAACGTGACAACTACAACAGTTTCGCTGCGGAGCAGCGTGCAAACTACACACAATACACACACAAAATTAGCTATCGCAACAGGACAAAAAAAACCCGGTGACTAACTATGCGAGGAAATCCACCGGCAGAAAGTTCTGCCAGTGCACGAAAGTGCAGTAACATGGCAAACTTTTGCTAGAACCGAAATAAGAAAAGCATTCCCTGCCAGCCAACTTGTGCACCCATTAATTGGGTCGGCTCTTCTTTTCTCTTCTTTCTTTTGTTTGTTCTTCCTTGGGAAAATAATGCATTTTCCCATACAAACACACACACACATACACATCCCGGCGAAGACCGGTTGGCAAGCGTCCATATACCGAAGCGACCACCCGAGCGTATGTCCCTCCATTGACCGGCACGGAACGGAAAACCGTTTCCGCTCTGGTGGCTTAAGGAGACGCCCGACACACCATGTTTGGGGAGTGCTCAAAGTTTTTTTTCCCCCCTTTTTTCGAAGGGGGATGGTCCAGAGCCTCCAACGTCGGATGTAAACTTTCCATCCTGCAGGCAGGGAAACGGCTAATGGCCAGCGGGAACAAAAGTGTACTACTCGCAGCAAAGTGACAATAACTCGTTAGGTTTTTGGGTGTCTCTGTGTTGCTCTGGCTGTTACTCCGGGCTTCTTATTTTGTTGTAGTTACCATTCTTCAGATACACTAGCAGGGCGTAGTATGAAAAAAAAAGACATCTAAAGCACAAAACCAAAGCACATTGGGGCATGGATGGTGAAGGTTGGTAAAACATTTTTTTAATTTGCACACATTCGCCGGGCATTGCAGACTGGCGAACCGTGTCTTCCAGATGGGAGGGCTCTTGCTTTTAACTTTCTTCTTCTAGTTTGACTTCCTTCTGTTTTGGATGGGGGAAGTGTTCTACACCATGCAAGCGTCTTCGCTGCTTACCAGTTACAAGACAAGCAACAAAGTGTTGAGATACAGATACGGTGCAATTTTCCAGCTTGACAACTTTTTGATTGAAATATAGCTCGGGGGGGAAGTTTTTTTTCCCCTTGCTAACATGCCCTTTTACGCCCTTTTTTGTATACATTTCCATTTTTTTGTATCCAGCAGAAACACTACCGACTCTCGGAACGGTGTGCGAAACTTTTACGAGGGTTATACTGCTGGGTTGAATGCTGCATCGAAGCTGCTCAGTGTGTTAGTGTATTGAACTCATTCTTATCGCGTCAGCCATCTTGATGACGTAAGCTCTGTGTGCCCTTGTTTGCTAATTAACGTGAACGGTAACATTTCACATTGATTGAGTGCACATTGCTGAGCACACGAATCCGTTGGTCCGATCCGGCGAGGCCATGTTTGAAAAGGTCCTGGTCAAAACTGGCAGTCTGTCAGAAGCTGCCAAAACACTGCCCAGATTTCGCCTGATGCTTACCAACAGCAATCTCGAACCTTGATGCCTTGATCATGCAACCAACCTGAAAGTACCTTATCTCCATCACACACATGTGCGCTTCATAATCATTAAAATAATCCCACACGCTCACACGGTTCGGCTCCGTGCGGGTCGATACATTTAGAGAGCGCATTGCTTGCAGTGTCCGCCCAGTCCCGTGACCGAACGGTTGACCGGGTCTGCGTGTCGGCATGTTGCGATGTTAATTAGCGCAAGGGATAAGCCCGTGCGCACGAGCGCATCCTTCGGCTGTTGACCCCGGTACAGCGGCTTCGGGCGCAGAAGTAGCAGAAGCTGCGACCATACGCAAGGGCAGCGTTTGAACGCGGGACGCGATAATGGATCCTGCCTCCTGGCTTCGCTCGCCGTTCGATCTGTCGAAGATTACGATCACTTTAGGCGTCAATCAGTTTGATGTTTTACTTTTGAGCGCTCTGGAAGCGGCCTTTAGGGACTCTGGCTGACAGCGCTGATGTCGAGTGGGGGTTTGGTTTGGCCTTGGGACGCATTGAGCAGCAGAAGAAGGAGCGTAAGAAGAAAAAGCCTACGACGGTGAAAAATGACGGCAGCACGATGTCACAACATCACATTTCGAAGACTTGTTGGAAGGGTTTTTTTTTCACCATGGAACTCTTGAGCATAGTTTGACTTGGAGTTTTGTTTGGAATAAGATAAATGTAGCGAATTTGCTAAAATTGGATATTGAATCGAGTGTACGATTTATCAAATTTTGAGGAGTTGAGGAGTTGAAAAATGAGATAATGTTTGCAGACACACATTCTTGGCAAGGACCGGTAGCATCAAACTATGACGAGTCGTTTTGGAAGTGATTCATGATCAAGCGGAGAAAGCATACATTTCATGAGTGGCATTGACGTTTGCTAAGAACGGACATGAAAATCCTGCCGTCTGCATTGCGCTGCAGATGAGCTGAGCAGCACCAACAAACAAAAAGGCGAGGAAACAAAAACAATAAACAAAAAATGGTTGGGTGATCCCGATCCGGTCCAGGTAAAAATGGACGGCCGAAAAAGTCAAAACCGATTCCGTCGGTACATCGCCGATGACAACCGCTAATGGAATATTAATAAGGTTTGATAAGAAAAAGCTAAAGGCAAGAAAACCAAACCATGTTACATGCCCGGGCTGCCGGGGGCTCACGGGAGTTGTTTTCGTTTTATTGTTATTGAAAAAGCACACACACACACACACACACAAACATTCGAATAAAAAGCAGTAGAACGAGTGAATCAAACCGTTTGAGAGCGAATGGAGCGCAAGGGTAGCACGAGGTGGAGGTAAGGGAAAAGGGAAAATAAATCAATCGAACGGCTCCGGTAGGAATCAGTAAATTAGGCAATCTGATCGTTGATTTAGTTTTCTAATTAATTCAATTTTATGGTTGTGGATGGGGCATTCGCCTTCCTCTTTCCATGCAGCCATTGTTATCGCTGTCGAAGATCGTCCAATTTCGGCAAACCGGCCATCCCTGCAGAGCTACAGCACTCTTCGTTTGGTACGTTCTGCCTGTCGGACGCTTTATATAGAATACCTAGATAGCTTGCTACGAGCGATCAGCGATCGGGAAAACAATGCTGGCGATGCTTTGGAACCGAAGGTGGGAAAAGCACATTTTATGATCTTCGAGCCACCTTTGCTCGCTGCTGAAATGCATTAAGCTATAAGAGGGTGTAAAATATGGTTCCATTTGAAAGCGATAAAGCATTATTTGGGGGACGTATTATGATATAAAGTGATTGGAAAGAATCAATGTGAATGATATACTATGGCAGACTCGTGAAACAGAGTCTTTTTGTTGGTGGTAGAAGCAATTGCTTATATGCCAAGGTTAACCACACGTTGCAAGCACGGTTCCGTGGTGAGGTAAGTAAAGGTTCACCCTAACACACCGAAAGCCGTCAGATCAAATCTCATCGCCGCCCGCGTCACATATTTTAACTATCGTGTACATTCCCGTGTACACAAGAAGCACCTTTTTGGCATCCTTTTCTTATGTGGCCTCAAGGGTCCTAACGATTGGCTATCAATGCAACCCCCGAGTGCTCCTTCAAGATAATGTATGCTTTTAGTACGGAGAACCTTTCCGTTTCGTCTTCATCTTGCGTCTTCGCAGGAGAGTAGTAGTGTCCTCATCGATTCGTTTCGCTTACCAATCACTTTCCGACTGCCGGACGTCCCCGTGCACTCATCTTCTGTGCGGTGACTTTCACAACCGCTCAAAGAACTAAGGACCAAAGACTCGCAACAAACACGATAAAGTGGAGCAATACAACTGCCCCACAAATCCGGTTTGCTCCTCTATCTTATGGATTTTTTCTTGTTTCTCACAATCCACTCTGACATCTTCTCAAAACTGGAAGCACGTTGATAGACGACAAACAGTCTAATTGACTCAAACTTGCTGCGGAGTGGAACTTTTCTTTGCAATATTAACAGCTTTTATATACATTCAGGTTTCCTGGAATTAGACAATAAACCTTCCAAGATTGACAAGTTCGTACAAAAACGTTATTTTTAGCATTTTCATCCTGCATATACCCAAGATTTATTCGCGTAAATACTGAAGCAAATCATAACAGTTCTCTAAAGTTTGTATTCTGGCTACACGTGATGGAATTTATAACGCCGAAGTTCATCAGAATTGCTGCATGCACGAAAACTTCTTGAGGCTTTGGCACCCGAAACCATCAGCTCTGTGTTGTTGTTTTGCAGATCTTTCAATGCTAGTGCGCATATTTTGACAAGCAGCAGGATGCACTCGCACCATTCGCAGAGCATTCGCCCGGGCGCACACGAAGCTGCAAGATAGCAACACCGAACACCGGTAGTTGACTTTCGGTTCATGAAACTCTGCCTCCCGCCAGCAGCTGTTATTGTTGTCGAAATTGGACTTCCAGCTTTGCAGCGGGAAAACAAGTGTACAAGTGTTGGGGATCTAGCAAAGTTTTCCTCGCCGCGCTTTCCCAAGCGGAGTGCCGAGTTGTGTTTTTCTTTTTTTGGTCTGTCGGACGGGTCAGATAACAAACTGCAAGCGCGCCTCGCACGGTTGAGAAAGCAATCTGCCACTCTGTTGAACTTTGGTGGCTCGGTACTGTGCCGGATCCGCTGGTTTGTTCCGGGCATTTGGGAGTTTGCCTTGAACTGCCTGCCGCTGCGTGTTTGTGTGTATGTACGTGTGTGTGTGGTGCGTGGGACATGTATGTGGGCTGGGTACGACGCGCTAGCGTTCTTGAGCCAATCGAGCTAGAAGGAAAGCGCTCTGTTGAGGCGAAGAATTTTCGCATGAAAAGTTCCGACAATAGCTCGAAGCGAACGACCGGGGACATCATCTCCGCGACATTATCGAATGCCGAAACATGCGCTCGCCGTGTTGCCGTCCACCGAAAGTGGCCAAACTTTGGAGCGTGACGAAAACAATAGCCCAAACCCTACACCGGCCCAAAGTTCGTGCCGTAGCTTCCGCGGAACGCAGGCGAAAACTTTTGCGGGCAGCATCGACGACATCTGTCAACGCAACCACGAACGCAGCGAACCGTCCACCGTCCCCAAAGGCGTGCGGGTAATCAAGTTTATAAAACAATTTCACCGAAAATTAACGAAAATAGCCCCACACTAATTACGTACCCGGCCATCGCCATCATCATCATCATCATCTTGCCGTTGCCGTACTTTCTTCGCCCATCCTCATCGCCTTGCGCTGGTTTCGCAACGGTCAATTTAGGCTCCGGACTGGGTGGTCGCGAGGATTCTCCAAATAATTTTCCTTCCAAACGCCCGTCAGTCGTTTCCCGCTGCGAGCATCCTTCATCTTCTTCGTCGAACTTTGCACAGCGCGCCTTCGTCCAACTCCTCCCCAAGATGCGTTGAATTGATCGAATAATTCTCGATCGCATTCAACCACAATCGAAGGATAAGGAACTCCGTCTGCTCCGTAGACACACCAAAAATGCTCCAGAATGAAGCGACTTCGATTTTGCCGTCCACTTGACCGAGCTTCTGGCGTTCAAGGTATCGTCATCCTGCCACAGAGCCTACCAAGAAGCGCACCCGAGTAACTCGGTTAGTTGTCGTAACCTGGATAGCGACGCTGAGCGCTGCAAACCCGCCCTAACCTATCGCACCACGGTGCTGTTTACACAGCTGTTCCCAGCTTTATTAACTCGTGTGCTCCAACTGCCACAAACCGAAGCTTACGCTTCGGAAAAGGAAAGCACACACAGTAATCCCTTCGTCCGTTGCGGTACGCCCGTCAAATCACGAAAGGTCATGATTATCCCGAGAGGCAAAAGGCATTACCCAGACGTCCTCCTCGGCTCCAGTTTTGTGGTTGGGCGCTTGTTTTTTTTTTTTTTTTTGTTATTGGTGGCTTTATTTATTTTTCCCGCACTAGCGTGCACTGCAGCCTCGGGAGTCCCCAACCATCGCCCAGTGTTCGCTCCACCAAGGAAAGGAACTCACCATATTCATCCCGAAAAACCTATCGCTCCTTCGAGGCGTTCTACCTCGGTGTTTTGGTGCGGTGGTTTTTGGCTGTTCCGGGCAAATCATGCAGCAGTGGCTGTACCTGCATCCAGCCCACATAAGCCCAGCACACGCATTACACACGGCTTTGGTCGAAAAACGTGCAAGCAAAAAGCTGCACACAACAACAGCAAACAAACAAAAAAAACTCCAGCGTACACGAACCAGCGAAACTCAATCTTAACAAGATAATTACTCACTTTAGCGATGAGAAACGTTGCCCTGCAGGATGCCCACACGCAGTCAAGCCCGGCCGTTCCGTGGTTCTTCGGTTGCGATAA
>STHB01009958.1:0-14246 GCA_018908115.1 Anopheles rivulorum | reverse complement strand
CGCAGCAGCTCGGGGCCGTACTGCTCCCAGCGGCCCGATTCCTGCCACAGCTCGGCCGGCTGCACGGCCGGCATCAGCAGCTCGATGGCGCCCGCCCGGTTCATTTCCTCGCGCACGATCGCCTCGACCTTGCGAATCGAACGCAGGCCGACCGGCAGGTAGTTATAGATGCCGCCGGCGACGCGACGGATCATGCCGGCGCGGACCATCAGCTTGTGGCTGACGATCTCTGCGTCGGCGGGAGCTTCTTTCAGGGTGCCGATAAAGAAACGGGAAGCTTTCATGCGGACGGTTCCAAAAACGGCGCCCCCAGGCGGGGCGCCCGAAAAAGTTTCAAGGTGAAAAAGCTGCGCGCGACGAACGACGATGGCGCAGATGACGTAGCAGACTAATCAGGGACAATTCAGCCGGTGCACCCCGCGCGGATTCGCTCCGTCACGGTGCGCAGCGCCCGTTATCTGTTTATAATCAAAGCAATTTTAAAGGATTCGAAGGTGGTTGTATGCTGGATCGTGAAGGCTTTCGCCCGAACGTCGGCATCATCCTCTTGAACGCGCGCAACGAGGTGTTTTGGGGCAAGCGGCTCCGCGAGCATTCCTGGCAGTTTCCTCAAGGTGGGATCAAGTATGGCGAGACCCCCATGCAGGCGATGTACCGGGAGTTGCACGAGGAAACCGGCCTGCATCCGGAACACGTCAAGATAATCGGCCGCACTCGCGACTGGTTGCGTTACGAGGTGCCTGACAAGTTCATTAAACGCGAAGTACGCGGTCATTACCGCGGCCAGAAGCAGATCTGGTTCCTGCTGCGGATGGTTGGACGCGATTGCGACATTTGCTTGCGCGCGACCGACCACCCGGAGTTCGATGCGTGGCGCTGGAACGAGTACTGGGTGCCGCTCGATGCGGTGATCGAGTTCAAGCGGGATGTCTATCAGTTGGCGCTGACGGAACTGTCGCGCTTCCTGCGCCGCCCGGCGCAGCGAGCCGAAAAGCCGCGCGGGCCGCGAATGTCGCGCTATCCGCGCGTCATTGGCGTACAGGCCCAGCAGACGCTGACGATTGTCGACACATCGGTAGTCTGTTCGGAGATCGAAGTGGAAGCGGGCACGCTCGACGAGATGCCGCCCCACGTGATCATCGGCAAATGACGAGTCGGACTGCATGACCGGGCGCGACCTTGGTGTCGCGCCCTTTTTTTACGAGGAATGCATATTGAAAGCGATTGCTCTCGCGCTCGCATCGATCGCCGCGATGGCTGCCCTGGCCGGCTGCGCAAACTCGAAAGCGCCGTCCAACAAGGATGACAGCGAATTCGTGTACCTGCTCGACCGCCAGGGAACCTGGAAGGAAAACACGGTCGACACGCTGCCGCCGCTGCCGCAAACGGGCGACCTGCTGCCGTTCAACGTGTCGCAGAACACGCCGCTCAAGTTCTTCGTCGATGCGAAGTCGCTCGACGTCGGCACCGACGGCGTGGTGCGCTACGCCGTCGTCATCACGAGCCCGGCCGGCGCGCGCAACGTGAACTACGAAGGCATTCGCTGCGACACGTACGAATGGCGCCAGTACGCCGGCCTGGACTCCGATCACAACGGCTGGGATCGCACGGTCGAGAACGACTGGCGGCGCATCGAGAACGGTGAGCTGAACGCCTATCACTCCGCGCTCTATCAGGACTACTTCTGCGCGAACAAGATGCCGCAGGGCTCGACCCGGCAGATCCTGGAAAACATCCGGTTCCATCGCACCGCGATGACGCAGTTGCGCTGACGGCGCGCGATGCGGGTCGCCCGCATCGTCCCGCCGCATGAAAAAAGCCCGCATCGCGCGGGCTTTTTTATTGGACTGCCTGGACCGCCGATACCGTGGCCGGCGATCACACCAGCACGAGGTTGTCGCGATGAATCAGTTCGGGCTCCAGCATGTAGCCGAGCACGGTCTCGATCTCGCCGCTCGGCTTGCGGTGAATCAGCTTCGTTTCCGCGCTGCTGTAGTTCGTGAGCCCCCGCGCCACTTCGCGCCCGTCAGGCCCGACGCACGCGATCACCTCGCCGCGTGCGAACGCGCCCTGTACGTCGATCACGCCGATCGGCAGCAGGCTCTTGCCACCGGCCGTCAGCTTTTCGACCGCGCCGGCATCGATCACGACATGGCCGCGCACCTGCAGATGATCGGCCATCCACTGCTTGCGCGCCGCCATCCGCGCGGTCCGCGCGATCAGCTGCGTGCCGATCGCCTCGCCGGCCGCCAGGCGCACGAGCACGTCGGACTCCCGGCCGCTCGCGATCACGGTATTCGCGCCGCTGTGTGCGGCACGCTTCGCCGCGAGGATCTTCGTCAGCATCCCGCCGCGGCCGAGGCTCGAACCGGCACCGCCGGCCATCGCCTCGAGTTCGGGCGCGCCCGCATTGGCCTCGGCGACGAGCGTCGCGTTCGGATCCTTGCGCGGATCGGCCGTGAACAGCCCGGTCTGGTCGGTCAGGATGATCAGCGCATCGCCTTCGATCAGGTTCGCGACGAGCGCGCCGAGCGTGTCGTTGTCGCCGAACTTGATTTCGTCGGTGACGACCGTGTCGTTCTCGTTGATGATCGGCACGACGCCGAGGCGCAGCAGCGTGAGCAGCGTCGACCGCGCATTCAGGTAGCGCTCGCGATCGGCCAGGTCGGCGTGCGTGAGCAGGATCTGCGCGGTGCGGATGTCATGCTCGGTGAAGCGGCTCTCGTAGACTTGCGCGAGCCCCATCTGGCCGACCGCCGCAGCGGCCTGCAACTCGTCGATTTCCCGCGGCCGCTTGCTCCAGCCGAGCCGCTGCATCCCCTCGGCAATCGCGCCCGAACTGACGAGCACGACTTCCTTGCCCTGCGCACGCAACGCGGCGATCTGGGCTGCCCAGCGGCCGATTGCTGCATGATCGAGCCCCTTGCCGTCGTTGGTCACGAGGCTGGAGCCTACCTTCACCACCAATCGCTTCGAATCCGCGATGATCGAACGCATCCTGCACTGTCTCCTGTATCTGATGCCTGCCCGGCCGGGCGCGATTGAACGCCGACGCCGGGCGGCACGCCCGGCGCATGACGGAATCGCTCAGGCGTCGTCGCCCGGCACCGCATCACCCTTCGCCGGCGGCGCATCGCGGAATCGCACGTCGGCCGCGAGATCTTCCGCCTCCGCCGCGCGGTGCGCGTCCGAATGTTCGGACAGGTAATCGTAGATCGCGTAGCACAGCGCTTCGCAGCCCTGGCCCGTCAACGCCGAAATCTCGAACACGGGGCCGTCCCAGCCGAAACGGTCGAGGAAATCGGCGACGCGTGCCTCGCGCTCGTCTTCCGGCACCATGTCGAGCTTGTTGAGCACGAGCCAGCGCGGCTTCTCATACAGCGCTTCGTCGTACTTGCGCAGCTCGCCGACGATCGCGGTTGCTTCCGCGACCGGATCGACGGTTTCGTCGAACGGCGCGAGATCGACCAGATGCAGCAGCACGCCGGTGCGCTGCAGGTGGCGCAGGAACTGATGCCCGAGGCCCGCGCCTTCGGCCGCGCCCTCGATCAGCCCCGGGATGTCGGCGATCACGAAGCTCTTGCTCGGGCCCACACGCACCACGCCGAGGTTCGGCGCGAGCGTCGTGAACGGGTAATCGGCGATCTTCGGCCGCGCGTTCGACACCGACGAGATGAACGTCGACTTGCCCGCGTTCGGCATGCCGAGCAGGCCAACGTCGGCGAGCACCTTCAGCTCGAGCCTCAGCATGCGCCGCTCGCCCGGCTTGCCGTCCGTCTTCTGGCGCGGCGCACGGTTCGTGCTCGACTTGAAATGCAGGTTGCCGAGGCCGCCGGAACCGCCCTGAGCCAGCATTACCTGCTGGTCGTGCTCGGTCAGGTCGGCGATCAGCTCGCCGGTATCCATGTCGTTGATGATCGTGCCGACCGGCATGCGCAGCGTGACATCGTCGCCGCCCTTGCCGTAGCAATCCGAGCCGCGGCCGTTTTCGCCGTTGCGCGCGAGGTGCTTCTTCGCGTATCGGTAGTCGATCAGCGTATTGATGTTGCGGTCGGCGATCGCGTACACGCTACCGCCCCGGCCGCCGTCGCCGCCGTCCGGCCCGCCGAACGGGACGAACTTCTCGCGGCGCATCGACGCGCTGCCATCACCTCCATCTCCGGCGATGACTTCGATTCGTGCTTCGTCAATGAACTTCATTCGTCACTCCGCCCAGTATTTCCGCTATTGTGCCGCGCGCCGGCACGCTTGAACAATCTGCCATTCGGCCGATCGTACGCCGGTTGCGCGCGGGTCGCCGGCACGCACATGCGCCCGGCGACCAAATAAAAAAAGGCCCCGCGAAGACTGCGGGGCCTTTCGGCTACGAAGCCCGTGGGTGCCTGACTTAGGCAGCCGCCGGGACGACGATGACCAGATGCTTCTTGTCCGCGCCCTTGGTCGCGAACTTGACGTGACCGTCAACCAGCGCGAACAGGGTGTGATCCTTGCCCATGCCGACGTTCTCGCCTGCGTGCATACGCGTACCGCGCTGACGCACGATGATGCCGCCGGCATTGATTGCCTGGCCGCCGTACACTTTCACGCCGAGACGTTTCGACTCGGAGTCGCGGCCGTTCCGGGAAGAGCCGCCTGCCTTTTTGTGTGCCATCTGATTGCTCCTTAACCGAGGCGCTTACGCGTTGATCGCGTCGATGCGCAGCTCAGTGTAGTTCTGGCGGTGGCCGCCATGCTTTTGGTAGTGCTTCCGGCGACGCATCTTGAAGATGGTGACCTTGGCATGACGACCGTGCGACACAACGGTGGCCTTGACGGAAGCCCCACTGACCAGCGGCGTACCGAACTTAATCGATTCGCCTTCGCCCACTGCGAGAACCTGGTCGAGCGTGATTTCAGCGTCAATGTCAGCCGGTATCTGTTCTACTTTGAGTTTTTCGCCAACGGCAACTTTGTACTGCTTGCCGCCGGTTTTTATGACCGCGTACATTGAGAACCTCACTCTGGATCCAAATTTTCCGCACACCACGCGCGGAAAACACGTGATTATACATGGGCTTAGCACCGAAGTCAAAACCGATCGAGGATTGCCGCGCGCGGGCCCCGGCCGAACGGCCAAAATCACGCTGCGGCGCGTCTGACAGACCGGGATTTCGCGGATTCGACTTATAATCCGCGGCATCACCCAATTCCATCATCATGTCGTCGTCCACCGCCTCCCCCACCCTCAGCGCCGCCCACCTGCTCGCCCCGATCACCAGCGACATGGAGCAGGTGAATCGCGTTATCCGGCAAAGCCTCGCGTCCGACGTGCTGCTGATCAACCAGATCGCCGAGTACATCATCGGCGCGGGCGGCAAGCGGCTGCGTCCGGCATTGCTGCTGCTCGTCGCCGGCGCGCTCGGCGAAACGTCGCACCAGCGGCACGTGCTGGCCGCCGTCGTCGAGTTCATCCACACGGCCACGCTGCTGCATGACGACGTCGTCGACGAATCCGAGCTGCGCCGCGGCCGCCAGACCGCCAATGCGCTGTTCGGCAACGCGGCGAGCGTGCTGGTAGGCGATTACCTCTACTCGCGCTCGTTCGAGATGATGGTCGGCGTCGGCAAGATGCGCGTGATGGAGATCCTGTCCGAAGCGACGACGATCATTTCCGAAGGCGAGGTGCTGCAGCTCCTCAACATGCACGATGCGGACGTCGACGAAACGCGCTACATGCAGGTGATCCGCTACAAGACAGCCAAGCTGTTCGAGGCGTCGGCCCGCCTGGGCGCGGTACTCGCGGGCGCCGATGCGCCGACCGAGGCTGCCGCCGCCGAATACGGGCGCCGGATCGGCACCGCATTCCAGATCATGGACGACTGGCTCGACTACGCGGGCACCGTCGAGGCCATGGGCAAGAACGCCGGCGACGACCTGCGCGAAGGCAAGCCGACGCTGCCGCTCATCTATCTGATCGAACGCGGCACGCCCGAACAGGCGGCACTCGCCCGCGAGGCGATCGAACAGGGCGGCACCGATCGCTTCGATACGATCTTCGAAGCGATCACGCGCTCGGGCGCGCTCGATCACACGCTCGAATGCGCACGCCAGGAAGCGCAGGCCGCGGCAGCAGCAATCGCAGCATTCCCCGACTCGATCTACAAGGAGAGCCTGCTCGCGCTGTGCTCGTATTCGACGTCGCGGCAGTCGTAAGTGCATGTCGTGCGTCGCCGCCAAGACTGCGACGACGCACGTTCGACACGGGAAAATCACCTGTCTCGAAAATTTTCTTCTCCAAGGTCTTCCCTTTCTGAAGAAACGTCGTTATAGTTATGTTCTTGCTCGACGACGCAGCGGTCTTGAAGAAGACGGCGAAATCGGAAGAGTCCAAATCGGGGTGTAGCTTAGCCTGGTAGAGCGCTACGTTCGGGACGTAGAGGCCGGAGGTTCGAATCCTCTCACCCCGACCAGATTTGTAAAAAACCGTGCACCATGTGCACGGTTTTTTTTTGCCCGGCCGCCGCAGGCGCCTCGTGTCGCGCGCGACACATCGCGGTCGCCGGCCTCTGCTATATTCCCTCCATCCCTGTCCTTCACTGCCCATTCCGACGCGTGGACCAAATTCCCTTATGGGCGCAAATCGGCGCCGTCTTCCTGCTTCTCCTCTGTTCCAGCTTCTTTTCGATTTCCGAGACCGCGATGATGGCGCTCAACCGCCATCGGCTGAAGCATCTCGCCGGCCAGGGCGCGCTCGGCGCGAAAACCACGCAAAGCCTGCTCACGCGCACTGACCTGCTGCTCAGCGTGATCCTGATCGGCAACAACCTGTTCAACACGATCATCCCGGTCCTGACGACGTCGCTCGCGCTCCATACGTTCGGCCGCAACAACGTCGCCCTGTCGATCGCGACCGGCATCGTCGCGTTCCTGATCATCGTGTTCGCGGAAATCGCGCCGAAGATCGTCGGCGCGACCTTCCCCGAACGCATCGCGTTGCCCGCGAGCCTCGTGATCGCGCCGCTGATGCGTGTGTTCAAGCCGGTCGTCTGGTTCGTCAACGCACTCGCGAACGGCGTGCTGTGGGTGCTGCGCATCAACACGAAGAAGGGCCGCGACCAGCGGATGTCGGCCGACGAGCTGCGGGCCATCGTGCTCGAGTCGAGCAGCTTCATGCCGACCAAGCACCGCAGCATCCTGCTCAACCTGTTCGACCTCGAGAACATCACGGTCGACGACGTGATGGTGCCGCGCCGCCAGATCGAGTCGCTCAACTTCTACGCGCCGCTCGACGACGTCCTGCACCAGCTCGAGACCTGCTATCACAACCGGCTCGTCGTCTATGAAGGCGACATCGACAAGGTGCTCGGCGTGCTGCACGTGCGCAAGACGCTCACCGCGCTGCACAACCAGGAGTTCGACCGCGAGACGCTGCGTACGCTGCTCGCCGAGCCGTACTATGTGCCGTCGGGCACGCCGGTGGTTCAGCAGCTCCAGTTCTTTCAGGAAACGCGGCAGCGCACCGCGCTCGTCGTCAACGAGTACGGTGAGCTCGAAGGGCTCGTCACGCCCGAAGACATCATCGAGGAACTGATCGGCGAATTCACGACGTCGATGCCGCGCAGCGAACGCGCGGGCGGCTGGGACGAGAACGGCGAATGCATCGTGTCGGCCAGCATGCCGCTGCGCGAGCTGAACCGCTGGCTGCATCTGAAGCTGCCGACGGACGGGCCGAAAACGCTGAACGGACTCGTACTCGAAATCCTCGAGGAAATTCCGGAAGACGACGTGTGCCTGAAGATCGGCGACGTGATGCTCGAAGTGATGCGCAGCGACGATCAGGCCGTGCGCACCGTCAAGCTCTTCAAGCCGCGCGGCACGCGCACCGCACGCGCCACCACGCGCTAGCCGAACGGCCGACTGCCGGCGCCGCCCGCGACGCGTGATCATCTGCTGGTCACGTCAACAGGCGGCCCGCGTGCCGGCTCACATGCATTTCCCTCCCTCCGTGGCGCCGCTGCGCACGCAGTCGTCGCCCACCCGCTCCGACGCGCCGCCTGCCGCCGCGCCCCATGCACTCGATGCGGCGCAGCTCGACGATGCACCGGCCGTGCGGCTGCTGACGGACACGCTGCACGCGGCGCGCGTGCGTGATGCGTCCGACATCCACGTCGAGCCGTTCGAAGCCGGCTGGCGCATCCGCCTGCGCATCGACGGCGTGCTGCACGAACACGCGCGGCCGCCGCTGCACCTGCGCGATGCGCTCGTCACGCGCATCAAGGTGCTCGCACGCATGGACATCGCCGAGCGGCGGCTCCCGCAGGACGGCAGGCTGCGCATCGCGATCGACGGCGGCACGCGCGGCGACTACCGCGTCAGTTCGCTGCCCACGCTGTTCGGCGAAAAACTCGTGCTGCGGCGCCTCGAAACGCTGCCGCCCGATCTCACGCTCGCCCGCCTCGGCTTCGACGCGCAGCAGGCAGCCGCGATGGAGGCCGCGATACGCGCACCGCACGGCCTCGTGCTCGTCACGGGCCCGACCGGCAGCGGCAAGACGCTGTCGCTCTACTGCGCGCTGCAGATGCTCGATCGCGACGCACACAACGTCTGCACGGTCGAGGATCCCGCCGAGATCCAGCTCGACGGGATCAACCAGGTCGGGGTCGCCGACAAGGCCGGGCTCACGTTCGCGACGGCGCTGCGTGCGCTGTTGCGGCAGGATCCGGACATCATCATGGTCGGCGAGATTCGCGATGCGGAGACGGCCGACGTCGCGATCAAGGCCGCGCAGACCGGCCATCTCGTGCTGTCGACGCTGCATACGAACGATGCACCGGCCGCCGTCGCGCGGCTGCTCGACATCGGCGTCGCACCGTACAACCTCGCGGCCGCGCTGCACCTCGTCACCGCGCAGCGTCTCGTCCGGCGCCTGTGCGTCGCCTGCCGCACGCATTCGGATGCACCGGCGCGCACGCTGCGGGAAGCCGGCTGCGACCCGGCGGCCCTGGCGGCCGGGTGGCGGCCATTCGTCGCGCGCGGCTGTTCCGCCTGTCACGGGATCGGCTATCGCGGCCGCATCGGGCTGCATCAGACGATGCCGGTATCGCGCGCGCTGGCGGAGCGCATCGTCGCGCGGGCGAGCGTCGGCGAGCTCGCGCGATGCGTAGCGGCCGAGGGCGTGCGCAACCTGCGCGATGCGGCATTCGCGCGCGTCCTGGACGGCACGACGAGCATCGCGGAAGCCATCGCCGCCACCCCCGCCGCGTGAACATGTCCACACCGCCGCGCGAAACCCGCTTCGCCTGGCGCGGCCGCCGTCGCGATGGCGCGCCGTGCCGCGGGATAGTCGTCGCCTTCGACGCCGCGGCCGCGCGCGCCGCGCTCGTGCGCGACGGCATCGCGGTGCTGTCGCTCGACATCCGCGGGCCGGCCCGGCCGCCGGCGGCCGGCGCCCGGGACATCACGCGCTTCACGCGCCAGCTCGCAAGCCTGCTGCAGGCCGGGCTGCCGCTCGCACCGTCGCTCGAGATGCTCGCACGCGCCCGTACGCGCGACGGCGTACCGCGCATTGCGGCGGGCCTCGCCCGCGAGATCGTCAGCGGCCAACGCTTTGCGGACGCGCTCGCACGCTATCCGGCGCAGTTCGGCACGCTGTATCGTCAGTTGATCGAGGTCGGCGAGGCGTCAGGCTCGCTCGGCATCGTGCTGACACGGGTCGCGGAGCACCGCGAGCGCGCCGACGCGCAGTGGCGCAAGCTGCGAGCCGCCCTCGCGTATCCGGCTGCCGTCATCCTGTTTGCACTCGCAATCTCGGCGGCATTGATGGTGTGGGTCGTGCCGACGTTCCGGCAAATCTTCGACGGCTTCGGCGCCGCCCTGCCGGCGCCGACCCGCGTGCTGCTTGCGCTGTCCTCCGCGCTGTCGGCGTGGGGCGGCATGCTCGCGGCCGGTGCGGCCGCAACGGGGCTCGCCGTGCATCACGCGCTTCGACGGTCGACACCGCTGCGCCATGCGGCCGCACGACACCTGCTGCATGCGCCGCTCGCGGGCAGCGCGCTCGAGCGGTACGCGGCCGCACGCTGGTGCCGCTCGCTTGCGACACTGCTCGGCGCCGGCGTGCCGCTCGCCGATGCATTCGCCACGCTCGAGCGCACGGCCGGCCATCCGGTGTTCGCGCACGCCACCGCGCAGATCGCCGCGCGCGTGCTGCGCGGCGTGCGTCTCGCCGATGCGATGCGCTCGGCAGGCTGCTTTCCGGATGACGTCGTGCAACCGATCGCCGTCGCCGAGGAAACCGGTGCGCTCGACACGATGCTTGCCGACATCGCAGCACTGTGCGAACGCCAGCTCGACGCGCGGCTCGATACGCTCGCCGCGCTCGGCGAACCGCTGATCGTGATCGTCCTGGGCGCACTCGTCGGCGGCCTCGTGATCGCGATGTACCTGCCCATCCTTCAGCTCGGCAACGTGGTGTAGCATCGCAACCGATTCTGTCGCCTTTTAGTCCGAACCTTGAGCCTCATGACGCCAGTGCCCCTGTCCGCCGTTCCCGATTCGCCCGAGAGCACGCTGCTCGCGCTGGCGATGCTGCCGCCTGCGGTGCAGTACGCGTTCGCGGTCGTCATCGGCCTGTGCATCGGCAGCTTCCTGAACGTGGTCGTGCACCGGCTGCCCGTGATGATGCAGCGCGCGTGGCAGGCCGAGATCGATGAAGCGACCGGCAACGCGAGCGCCGCGCCCGACGACGGCTATCCGCCGCACTACGACCTGTGGCGCCCGCGCAGCGCCTGCCCGCATTGCGGCCACGTGTTGCGCGCATGGGAAAACATCCCGCTCGTCAGCTACCTGATGTTGCGCGGGCGCTGCCGGCGCTGCGGCCACGCGATCGGCATCCGCTATCCGCTCGTCGAGATCGCCTGCGCGCTGCTCGCCGCCAGCTCGCTCGCGGCGTTCGGCCCGACCGTCGCCGCGCTCGCCGCGTTTGCGCTGTGCGCGGCGCTGCTCGCAATGAGCGCGATCGATATCCGCACCGGCTACCTGCCCGACTCGATGACGCTGCCGCTTCTGTGGGCCGGGCTCGCGCTGAACCTCGGCGGCACGTTCACATCGCTGCGCTCGGCCGTGATCGGTGCGATGGTGGGCTACCTGTTCCTGTGGTCGATCTACTGGCTGTTCAAGTGGCTGCGCGGCATCGAGGGCATCGGCTTCGGCGACCTGAAGCTGCTTGCCGCGCTCGGCGCGTGGATGGGCTGGGCCGCGCTGCCGCAAGTCGTGCTGTTCGCCGCGGTGACCGGCGCGATCGTCGGGCTCATCGCGACCTGGCGCGGCCGCATGCGCTTCGAGGAGCCGATTCCCTTCGGCCCGTTCCTCGCCGCCGGCGGCGTCGCGACACTGTTTTTCGGCACCCCTTTCTATTCGGCGCTCGGAGGCTGACATGTTCGCAGTAGGACTCACGGGCGGCATCGGCAGCGGCAAGACGACCGTCGCCGACCTGTTCGGCGCCCGCGGCGCGTCGCTCGTCGATACCGACCTGATCGCCCACCGCATCACCGCCCCCGGCGGCCTCGCGATGCCGGCGATCGAACAGGCGTTCGGCCGCGACTTCGTTGCCGCCGACGGCTCGCTCGATCGCGCGAAGATGCGCACGCTGATCTTCAGCGACGACGCCGCACGCCGGCGCCTCGAAGCGATCACGCACCCGCTGATCCGGGCGGAAACCGATCGCGAGGCACGCGAGGCGCAGGGTCCGTACGTGATGTTCGTCGTGCCGCTGCTCGTCGAGTCCGGCAACTGGAAGGCGCGCAGCAATCGCGTGCTCGTCGTCGATTGCCCGGTCGAGACGCAGATTGCACGCGTGATGCGGCGCAACGGCTTCACGCGCGAGCAGGTCGAAGCGATCATCGCGCGACAGGCAACACGCGAAGCCCGCCTCGCGGCGGCCGACGACGTGATCGTCAATGACGCCGTCACGCCCGACGCGCTCGCCGCGCAGGTCGATGCACTGCACCAACGCTATGCCGGATTCGCGGCCGCTGCGCACTGAGACTCGTACCCGATCGTGATGGTGTACGAAATTGGCGCGTTGCTAGGGTAGAGAGTGGGCATTAGAATGTCCTGCATTGTTTCAATCCCTACCCAAGAGGCGAGCGCGCTTGATTCTTTACGAGTATCCGTTCAACGAGCGAATTCGCACGCTGTTGCGCCTCGAAGATCTCTTCGAGCGCTTCGCGTTCTTTTTGGCTCAGGAGGACCCGCGTGAACACCACGTCGCGCTGACGACGCTGTTCGAAATCGCCGAGGTAACGGGCCGCGCGGACCTGAAATCGGATCTGATGAAGGAGCTCGAACGTCAACGCCAGACGCTCGCCCCCTTTCGCGGCAATCCGGGCATCGAGCAGAACGCGCTCGAAGCCGTGCTCGGCGAAATCGAGCAGACGCTCGCGAATCTCGCGCAGATGCAGGGCAAGACCGGCCAGCACCTCGTCGACAACGAGTGGCTCGCCAGCATCCGCAGCCGTGCGGTGATTCCCGGCGGCACGTGCAAATTCGACCTGCCGTCGTACTATGCGTGGCAACAATGGCCTGCCGAGCAGCGCCGTCAGGACATCACGAAGTGGATCCTGCCGATGCTGCCGCTGCGCGACGCCGCGGCGATCGTGCTGCGGCTCGCGCGCGAATCGGGTCAGGCGTCGAAGGTCATGGCGATGCAGGGCAGCTACCAGCAGATGCTGTCAGGCCGCACCTACCAGCTGATGCAGGTACGCGTGCCGCCGGAGTTGCGCGTCATTCCCGAAGCGAGCGCCAACAAATACATGCTGTGGGTACGGTTCACCATGCAGGACGGCGACGTACGGCCGCGCGCGGTGGACATCGACGTGCCGTTCCATCTAACACTGTGCAATCTGTAACGGCCGCGGGCCGGATCGCTTTCGTATGACTACCGTTGTGAAATGCCCGTCGTGCGGCGCCGATGTGCGCTGGACGCCTGAGAATCAGTTCCGCCCGTTCTGTTCGGCCCGCTGCAAGCAGCTCGACCTCGGCGCATGGGCCGCGGAAAAGTACCGGATCGGGGGAGCCTCCGACGAAGGCCCTTCGTCGGAAGAAGACGGCACGGACGACCGCCGCGACAGCTGAGCGGCGCGCAGCACCGCTCGCCAGTGACAAGCGATATGGCCCGCCTTTCCGGCAGGCCGTCACGGCGTCAGTTCGACGCCGCTTCCTTCTCGAGCAACTCAAGCACCGGCAGCGCCGCCGGCAACAGCGGCGCGACGTCGACCGGCAGTTGCTGCCAAACGAACGCCTGCCCTTCCTTGCTGTGCGGCTCGCCCGTCCAGCCCGTCACCTTGCAGAAGTAGAGCCGCACGTACGCATGCGGATAGTCGTGCTCGAGCGTGTGCCAACGATGGCTGGCCGTGACGTCGATGCCGAGTTCCTCATGCAGCTCGCGCGCCAGCGCATCCTCGACGCTTTCGCCGGCCTCCAGCTTGCCGCCCGGGAATTCCCAGTAACCTTCATACGGCTTGCCCTTCAGGCGTTGCGCGAGCAGATACCGGCCGTCCGGCTGCACCATCACGCCGACCGCGACTTCCGTCACCTTGCGGCCATCCGGCGCGCGCACGGCGCCTTGTTCGAGATCCGCGCTCATGCCTGCTCCTTGCGGCCCGACCAGTCACGCGCGAACTGCCACGCCACGCGGCCCGACCGCGAACCGCGCTCGAGCGCCCACACGAGCGCGTCGCCGCGCGCGGTCTCGATCTCCGCGTCCGGGCAACCGAAGTGACGTAGCCAGTGCCCGACGATGTCGAGGTAGTCGTCCTGCTTGAACGGATAGAAGCTGACCCACAGGCCGAAGCGCTCCGACAGCGAAATTTTCTCCTCGACGACTTCGCCGGGGTGAATCTCGCCGTCCGGGAGATGCTTGTACGACTCGTTGTCGCTCATGTACTCGGGCAGCAGATGGCGGCGGTTCGACGTCGCGTAGATCAGCACGTTGTCCGACTGCGCGGCGATCGAGCCGTCGAGCGCGACCTTCAGCGCCTTGTAGCCGGATTCGCCGTCCTCGAACGACAGGTCGTCGCAAAACACGATGAACCGCTCCGGACGCTGCGAGATCAGGTCGACGATGTCGCCGAGATCGTGCAGGTCGTCCTTGTCGACTTCGATCAGGCGCAGCCCGTCGTTCGCATAGGCGTTCAGGCATGCCTTGATCAGCGACGACTTGCCGGTGCCGCGCGCGCCGGTCAGCAGCACATTGTTGGCCGGCTTGCTCT